>VZTO01020748.1:0-64282 GCA_013400615.1 Syrrhaptes paradoxus
TGTGAGTAGTTGTTCTCTGATTTCTGCAGCAATCGGTTCATTCACTTATTTATATGTTCTGAAGTACACTACAGAAAAATAAAAGAAAGGAAGAACCGAAGAGGTGTCTCTGTCCTGGGAGGGGTTCATCCCAGATTCATGTGCCTAAGGCCCAAGCAGGTGGGGAACATAATCAAAGGAGAGGAACAGTGATTGTGTACTAGGGCTGTTCAACGCTCCCAGCTGGAAAGCTTTGCATCTCCCAGGGCAGGGTTTTAACAATCTGTGCCTTTAGAGCGGCTCTCCTTGCTACAGTCTGGAAATTCTCACCGACGTTCCCGTCTCAATAAAGAATTGATTTGGGAGGTTCTGGAGAAGTGTGTTTTCTTTGTCTTAGTGGAACACCGAAGAAACACCACCTGTCAGGTTACCTCTGTGGATACCGCAGAGCTTTACAGTTCAGCATCAATGGAGACACACGGCACCTCTGAGACAAGAAACCAACTTTTCACCTAAACGGGCGGCAGTAAAAATGAGAATATCCCCTCGGCTCTGCCACAAAGGCAACAAAACCAAAGGCAGGTGCAGCTGATGGGCTGTCTGGAGTTAGAACAGAGCAAGAAAGCAAAACACTGGCAGGAACAGTTAATGCCCAAATTACAAGCGGGCAATCTGTTTGTACACTTGGTTAGACTGTGGATCTGTCGAAGAAATAGCAGAAGGGATACACATGGCTGACAAGCGGCTTTTATCCCAACTGCAAAGGAAACAACACGTGAGGAGAGTTTAAGGTTTCAGCAGCAAAAAAATCCATGAGCTGTGCATACATTACTGGCCAAAGAAACATCAGCTGCTGTATTCTTCTGTTGAAGGCTGTGCGATTAGCTGCAAAACCAGCACCTGTTGTTAGGACCACTCAGGTGGTCAGATTTCCAAAGCAGTGAAGGTACAGCAGATGTGGGGGGGCTGTTCTGCAGGTAGCATTTCTGGAATTAAGAGCACTTTGCTCAGTGGCCCTCTAGACATTTAAAAATCTGCACTGAGACTCTCATTTTTTGTCGGTTTAGTCCTGAAACAGGCATGCATGTGCATATAGATTAGGAATCACATTAAGGATGTATATAAAGTCAATATATGATAATAATGTGAGCTGTTCCTGCTAGAAAATCACTTCTATTTCAGATAAGTGGGTGTATAATGATAGATTTTAAATCTTTTATTGGTGATCAGCATACGTGACTATGTGTGGGTATATGTATTTTTAATATATCTCTCTCTCACAGAAAGATGTTATCTATCCATCTCCTGTAAACAGCCTGGCAAGAACTGTCCCATCAGCACAAATGTATTCTGTGCTCCTTCAGACTTAACAACAGCATCTAAAAGCAAAAATATTCTGTGGAGTTTCAGTGCAAACATTTCACAGAAGCCCTCAGTTGTTATTATTGTTGTTATTTGCAGTGCAGGGCTTCCTAGAAGCTCCCATGGAGAAGCTTTTTAGGGGGATCATTGTGGGAGTATCTACCACCCCGCCTGGCATTCAGCCCAGCTGCCCTCTTCTTGGAACCAGACCTTCGGAAATCGCAGGCAGCGTGTCCTGAGTATACCAGCCCTCAGCACACGAGGGCATCTCTGCTCAGATGTTTTTCCACTGATACATCAACCGGACGAGGAGGCTGGTGCAGCACTGCCACGTTTCTTTGAAAAACAACTTCTCTTTCCTGGGAAGACAACTGATGTCAGGAGTCAAACACGTCGAAGAGGCCAAGGGGGTTGGCAGGGTCTGCAGCGGTGGCAGGGACCTTTAGTGGTCATCACAGCTCACCCCCGGAGAAATCAATAGAGAAGCTGGCAGGGGCTGGCGTCTACAATGGGCAAAGGGAGAAAATAATAAAGGCAGGCAGGCTGTCAAAGAGGATTTTTTTTTGCAACCAGCACCATGTTAATCCTCTGACCTAGTTTCTGAAAGGCCTAGATAAGGCAGAATATTCTCCACTGAGCAAGCAGCTAAGAAGCAGTGCCAGCATTTAAGAGTTTGGAGTGCATCAGTTCTCAGAGAGATTCAGCTGTCGCTTCCTGGAAAAAATAAAGCAGAGAAAACAAACACTCTTCTAAAAAAATCTACCACCACCATCCCCCATCTATTTCTAACAGAAGCTTTGCACCTCAGCAGCGTGGTGAGTTGGCACCATGGCACCAAAGACGTTGCTGTGTTTGCCCACTTGCGGGTAAACTGCCAGATGGACTTCACCAGAAAGGAAAATTCCTCCCCTCAAATTACCACAGCTTATTTTAACAGCGTTACAGCAAACTTACATCCCTCTGAACCACATGTAGGCACAAGCAGCCATCAGTGCTATCTTGGCACCGAGCTCACATTTCCCTTGGGGACTCTTTCCTTTTTTTATGGTTCCAAGCCGTTGACAGCCTTGAGCCTACAACCTGTGTAGGTAGGTCCAAGCCAGGCAGAAAGGCCTCTCACTTCAGCCAGCGTGACCACTCTTTGGAAGTCACCGGAGACTTGGGGAGCCTTCATTTCCACTTGGCCAGTGTGAGATATTTCAAGGCTTCTTCCTTCAGCCAGGCTGAGCTGCAGGACCTTCCCTTTGACTCCCAGTGGGGCTGAAGGTATTCAGCAAATTAGTACATATTTATCAAATTGGACTTCAGAAAAAGCAAGAAACCTAGAGCGATTGTCCAAATCTGAACATTTTTGGCCAGTTTTCACATCTGGCAGCTCTTATTTCCCTGCTTACATCGGTTCTAGCTGGGTGTACCGCAATAAATGGCACTGGTGCTGTTTCTAATTTACTAAGTTGAAGGCTACAGAGTCAGTCCTTGTAAGAGCCACGAGATTACTTTTCATGCCATTGTCCTTCCCAGAGATGCTTCATATGTTCTAGTGTGAGAGACATCGTAGTTTTTCCATGCTTCACATCCATCTATCAAGAAAGAGGTATGTCAGAAATTATACAGGAGTGCTTCTCCTCCGAGAGCCCCGTCTATAGAATGAGGCACAAAACCAGCTGCTTGACACAGCCTGCTCCTCGGGGTGAGGATGTTTCTGAGGCCATTGGGAGAAAGTGAAAACTCATTGTGCGGTGCTGTGGTTGGGGGAAGAGAGAGGGGTTGGTTCGTTAAACATCTAGTATCATTGATTCTATAACTTCCTTGCTTTCTCCGTAGGTTTCCTTATATCTTTGCTTGTATAATTGCAGAAAAGCACAGCCAGATACAGGTGTTCTCCAGGGACATGTGGGCATGGGGAAGAGTGAAAAATACGAGCTACTTACTGCCATTCTATATTTTAAATGTTTTCCTAATCTTTTTTAATCTTTTTTTTTCTTACATTAAATTTTTCTTCTCATAGAGAAATCTGACAGAAAACACTTTCTGCTGGAACCTCTCACACACATCAATAGGCAGCAGCCCCACAACAGATTCCTCGCACCTGAGGATTTCCATTTTATGTGACAAAACCCAAGCACAGAGGTGTTAAATGCCCACTTCAATACATACAGAAGATCACTGCCAGGGCCAAAAGCATCATCAGCTCCCTCTCTCCACTGCCATCCCCATTGCTGCGACCGTGCGAGCGCCTGCTCTCATCCTCATCCCTCTCCACCTTGAGGCACAGGGATTGGGATGAGCTCGATAACACAGACAGAGGCTGCCTGCTTCCTTCCTATGATGCCGCTGTAATAGTTTCCATTAAATGTCCCTTCTGAAAGACAAAAAAGAACTCTAAAGCTTTTTTTTCCAAAAATAAAATAGTGAGCCCTAGGGGAACATATGACACAACCATCTCCCTCCTCCTGTTCTTTCTGCATCATCTTGTACAGCACACGCTGCCTTGTGGGAGGACCTCTGAGAGGAACTTGCCACAGGTGCTAGTAAAACTAACCACACTGTTCTTGCAGCTTCACAACCACCCGCCTCATCGCTGTGTCCAAATCCCTCGGCTCAGCTATGAGGAGCCTCAAAGCGAGTTCTGCTGCGAGGGGCCAGCCGACGACCGTAGCAGCACTACAATTTCTTGCCCCTGGCTAACCTTTCACAACCTGTTTATTAGGGCTTTAAAGGACTCAGGCATACTTGTGGGTTTCTGTAAAATTGCAAAACAAGAAATGTCCCCCGATTCTCCGGAAACCCCACAAAACCGCACCAGAATTCTGTCAGCGAGGCTGAAATGCGTTCTCACTGTGCCTGCCTTGGGAGGGATGGGGGGACTAATACAGATCAAAAGGAAAACTGACCTGGCATGAGCTGAAATGAAAACAAACCCAATAACCTACCTCAGCTCTTTAACAAGTAAATGTTGTTTCATTTTAGTTTTTCTTCATAATTTTGACCAGCTCGGCATTTCCTGCTCTTGGATAAACCTCTCAAGGCAAAGCAGAGATGCTCTGGGTGTTTTCCTGCTGGTGCAGGGGACTGTCCCCAGTACGGGCTGTGTCCCTCCTGGCTCTTTGTGCAGAGGATGGGGCGTGGGCTGGCAGCTCCGGTCCCCCATGGGGACAGGCAGAGAGTCCTGCCTGCTGCCTGTGCCACTTCCTCCCAGAAACCCACAGCGACGCCTTCCCCTTTCGCTCTGTTCATTTGTAATGCCTTTTGCTCCGAGCCAAACACCGGCACTGACTCCTTTAGCTCGTTATTTCGTGGGGTTTCGTTAGCAGCTGCTGGGGGCTGCTCCTGGGGTCACAGCCCCTCAGGTCTGGCTGCCCTGCAGGGTTCAGATTAAAGACCGCATCTTCATTTTGATTTTCTTTATTCTGTCCCATGGGCTGAGACTTTGGGCAGCTGCTCCCCTGTGCGGCTGCGCTCTCTGACCTGGTGTTTGAGTGTCTTGGAGACCGAGTCCTCATCAAAAGCAGGCAGCAGCTGTGTCACTACAGGCAGGGCTGCTGCCAGGGCAGGAATCATCCCTCCTGAAATAGGCAGATACGTAACATAAGCTGGACAAACTCCTTCTGAACAGTGCCTGTTTCTCCCTCTTCACTGCAAAGTCAAGAGCGCAATGTGCAGGTGAGTCCCACTGCAGATGGCTAAAGCTGGGTGACAGGAACTCGTGTCCCCCAAAGCCAGCAGCCTTCACTGCTCTTGGTGCTCTCCCGGATCAGTCTTCATGTCGCAAACACTGAAGCTGAAAGAACTGAAGGGGTTCTTTTGATTAAGGAAAAGCTCCTCATCGACATCCATCTCCTGCACCCAGAGGCTGCAGCTGTGATTTATCCAGGAGCCTCTCTTGTACAAGGGCTGAGCACAGCCAAAGCCTTCCACACTGGCAATGATGCTCTTAGCTACGTTTTGCCAACAAGTGTTTGGGCAACATCATCATATTCTGGAAAAGGCACTTTTTGGTGCTGTAGCTGCTGTCTCACCCTGGGGGGAGCTGGAAGGGGACCAGGCAGAGGGGACAGTGCAGGGAGGGTTCAAGGATGCTTCCACACCATCCCTAAGAGAGGAGGTAGGAAAGAGCTCTATGAGATACTGAGTGCATGGGGGCAGCGAGTCAGAGACCAATCCAGTTCTTTATGTAACAAGGGGCACCCCAGGAAAACAAAACCTTCCAAACATTTAAAATAAATGACAAGAACATTTCCTTTCTACATTGCATGATTCAATTTTGGATCTCATTGCCACAGTGTGTAACTGGACTCAAACAGGTGAATGCTCGCTATATCTTGACTGTTGCTTATACACTCTCCCAAAGCATCTGGTATTTAATTACTGTGCTTGCAGATGGTGTATCGGGTAGATGGGTATTTGGTCTGACTCAGTGCAGTGCTCTGATTCATTGCAGTGGCCAAAGACAGCGGGTGGTGGCCTATTAGATGTTTTGTTAAGTGGCTCTTGACAATCTGCATCCACTGGCTCCAGAGTGGTTTTATTGTATGTACAGAGCACACCTTTCTAGTGCCTACTGCTGCTGCTGTTCCTGGCAGAAAAATAAAATTACAGCTCTCAACTTCTCCAACTAATATTGAAAGGGTTGTTGATCTCCTGCAGGGTCCAGGGCATAAGTGTCTGAATTCACAGACTTATCTAATAGGTACTCATCCTGTCAAAGTGAGTCCCAGGGAGGGAATTTTAACTTGCAGTTTTCAGGAAGTTATTACCAGTTATTTTCCTACCCTTTCATTCAGTTTATGGTATTCTGGTTTGTGCACACTATTTAATAATAATGATTTATTGAGGATGGGAGAAGATTGCTCAAATCTGTGGTCTGAATTACTCAGAGAGGGAGATCACATCTATGGCTATTATGGGGTGCATTGGCACCTTGATCAGCCAGTTAGTGTGTGAGGAACAACATCTCCATCATCTAGCTCAGGTTTTGACAAGAACCGAACCTGTCTGAAGTGTAAAAGCAATTAATTTTGGATCTGTCTAAACCACTATTTAATCTTGTCTGATTCCAGTGTTTCAGCACTTCCTTAAGTTTTCAGCACTTGTGGTTTCGCCTCAACCATTCAGCAAAATTCAACTCAAATTCATGAACTGGCTTGGCCAACCCAAAAGTGCCTTTTCCAATGAATTGGTGATTCATTGAACCATTTTCTCCCAGCTTTAGAGCCACAGCACTTCATGGAAGCCAGTCTATGCTCAGAGAGATGCCTATCATGACCGATTCCACCGTAGGAGTGTTGAAAGTGAAGGCTGTGGGCTGTGCAGCCGTCTAGGACTATCTTCTGTGGTAACTTGAACACTTCTGGTACTTCCTCCTCTACCTTCTTTCAATTAATCTAACAGATTTATTGCCATTCAGCTGCTGCATTCAGCAAAGTCTTTACCAGGGTTAACCTTATCAGACCTTGCAGTCTCCTTACGACTGGGATGTGCTTTGATCTGCAGGTTCATCGTGTGCTCTGTCATTTCGATTTCCACCTGGCTAGTTTCCCTTCCTTTACTCTGCACAGTCAGCTGTAGGTCAGGCAAATATTTAGATTTTAACATTATTAAAAAAAAAAGAGATGTAAGGAGTTTCAAAGGTGGCCTACAGAAAATTCCCCTTGGTGTGGAGAGCTGCTGTCCCAACCCCTGGTTTTGATCAGAAAAATGGTCCCCAAGCCAATTATTTCCTCTGTGACATAAAGCACAGTCTCCTAGAAATGTCTGGTTTGCCCCCATGCCCCTACCTTGACTCTCATCCTGGGCACCCCGAGGCTATCCATCACCCCAGCTCCCTCCTCCCACTCCACCCCAGCCCTCTGCCACTCTCAAGTGCTGCATCAAGAAGAGCAGAAGCTCCTCACCACAAAGGCAGCCCAGTCTCGTATTGTTTAATAGTCACTGACAGTGCAGCAGTTCATCTGGGATGTGTGGCTTTGTTTTGAATAGTCGTGACCCTTCGGTGGCCCTACAATCCTTTTCCAGGGAAGCCCAGTGCATTTGACAGTGTTCCCAAGTGAGATCTAGGGGTGGCAGACTTAGACTTAGAATTAGACTTGTCTTCATGAAGAACATGTTTTCGATTCTTGTGGACTCACAAACTTCATCTTTCAGCCCCCCAGTCCCTCACCTATTGCTACAGCTCCCGACTTCTCCATCTCTTCCTATATTCCACCTGCGTTGGCTTTCTGCCAGTCCCTGACCCCTCTCCCCATGTCTTCGTGCACCATCATCCAGTCCTGATTGCACAGAGGTGTCTCTTCAGGAAGCAAAGCAAACCAAACAGTTTTCAATGTGTTGTGTATTTCTCCAGATGAACAGTAAGGGAAGTCTTCCTGAATTACTGAATAAAAGTGCTGACAGAGTTTGCTATCCCTGGAAAACCACTGGTCATGCAAATATTTCATCAGGAACTAGCTTTTGTCTTTGGGTTGTAATGCTGCAGTTTAAGACTAACTTCTATTCAGAAAAAAAAAATCCTAGAAATGTGTCACAAAGCAAAAGTCCCTTTCTCCACCACTGAAGTGTAGCAAACGTAGATCTAAGGACTTAATTTTTCCCCTAGTTTCAAGCTGAATAAATGCATTGAATATATAAAAGAGTATCAAGTGTTCCAAAACAAAACGTCATTTTGATAGAAAAATTAAATCACTCTACTCCCAAAATGCTGAACTTGCGTCTTTCAAGCTTATTAAAATGTAAGGAGTTTTTTAATTTCCTGAAAAGTTTTATCAGAATGGCTATCTTTCCAAAAAAGGGGTTTGCTTTTAACAAACTAACGCTTTTGAGTGGGAGGGGACCCAGGGCAGTGTTTCCAACTGGTTGCACGTCGTTCTGGACTCGTAAACCCAGAGTCCCGGTGTGGGAGCTGACACAGCCCTGCAGTGTGACTGTCACAGGTCACTTCCACCAGGCTGGAGCTAGCCTCACAGTTGAGGTCACCCTGAATGTCACTCTAAAGCCTGCGGTGGCCTGATACATCCACAGGAAGCCCCAAATAGGCCACGGCACCCATAGGATTAAGGTCTCCTTGGGTTTGGTGAACCTGCGATCACATATGGGCATCTGCTCTGGTGGGAGGTGTCCCTGCCCATAGCAGGGGGTTGGAACTAGATGGTCTCCAAGGTCCCTTCCAACCCAAACCATTCTGGGATTCTATGACTCTATATCTACCAGCTCTCAAGTGCTGAGACTCTCCCCCGTGCCTGGAGTCTGCCTGGGGATGCCAAAATGTCTGTGGGTGCTCCAGGAGCCCCATCTCCAGGGTCCCTAGTCCTGTTGGTCCTCCCTTTACCTCCCTGCAGGACCATCCTTTGTGCAGCACCACTGAAGGGCTTTGTCGTTCCCCCCAATGATGCTCCACGCAAGCAAGGGCAGTTCATGCACATCAGACTCAGAGATGGAGCCTTAAGGACGAGATAACCGGCACTCTGTGCTTTTGCTTCCTATCAGACTCTGTATCGCCTGCTCAGACTGCAGACTCACCAGACTGCCGTGTAATATGTTTGTACAGCGACAAATACCACAGGTTTCCATTGCTAGCTGTTACCAGGACATGAGCAAGGCTTTGGCAGGGCTGAAAAGCTCTTTTAAAGTGCACTGATAACCCTGTCTAGCTGCTTATCGATGCTTTTATGTCTCGTTGCTAGTTTTTAGACTTTGATGTCTTTGTGTCTCTGCCAAAGTTGTCTTTTGGCAAAAAAAGTGCTTATAGGAATATAGATGGTATCGCAAACAATAATCCCAGCCACAGGTTAGCGGTTCGGCTGTGCTGTCCCCTCTTCACCATAGATGGGTGAATGACCTATATTTGGCTTGTGGCTCGCCCGTACCTGGTGCATCACAGCCTCAGCCCCTGCCCTTCTCTTCTTCATATTGACTAATAATAACAACAACTTCTTTGCAAGCTGTTTACCACCCACGGATAACTACCCCCCAAAAAACCCCAGAGGAAATAAGATGAGGTAACATGCTTTTTCTGTTTATAAATAGAAAAATATGATTCCCAGTAATAAAACAGATAGATGTTTATCTGCTACAGTAGAAATGTTGAGTCGATTTTTTGAAATTCCAAACGTGAAGTTTCCTTTGCTCGTGTCAAAGCTGTTTCATCTTCTCTCACAACCTACACCCCCACCTCCTCTTTCTCATTATCTTCACCAGACTCCTTCCTTCATTCCTTGCCCTGCCCAGCTGCATGAGAAGGGACTGCCCAGACCCAGCCGGGACAGCAGGGACAATCCACTGTCACAAGCACCCACAGAGCCTTTCCTCAGCCCGTGATGCCATTTCTTCCAACTGAGTTCAGGACAGAAACTCATTGCAGCTCCATGGATCTCGCTTGTCCAATGCATCTGGAAAAGGCTTTGGAAAGTCGTGGGCATCTCTGCTCCCTTAGTTACTTCTCCATCCTCTACCTCAGGTTTTCTGTCTGTAAAATGGTAGAGATCAGGTAGATTGTTCTTGTAAAAGAATTTGAGCTCTGGGTTGGAAAAAGTTGGAGGGAAGTATGCCTCCCCATGTGTTTCCTCCCTGTCTGTCCATGTCCTAAGATTTGAAGGGAGGATGAGCTAGAAAAGCTGCTGGAGTCAGTGCCCGTCTCCATCCCCAGAGGATGCACAGAGCTGCAGCCTCCAAAATTAGGAAGAAATGTTTCCCTGTGCGGGGGGTGAGGCAGGGGCCCAGGGTGCCCAGAGAAGCTGTGGATGCCCCATCCCTGGAGGGGTTCAAGGCCAGGCTGGATGAGGCTTTGGGCAACCTGGGCTAGTGGGAGGTGTCCCTGCCTATGGCAGGGGGTGGGACTCGATGAGATTTAAGGTGCCTTCCAACCCCAACCATCCTGTGATTCTGTGATTCTGTATGCAATAGACCCAAAGGCATTAACAGTTCCTTCTGCTCCGTGCTGGGTTCAAATGTGTCTCTTCCCAAAGACAGGGAGAAGCAGACAAGTTCAGCATGTGAGTGGGTGGCTTTCTTTGCAGAGCCGTCATGCAGTCCCCTCCCACCCTCTTCCCTTGGGCTTTTGGCCCAAGAAACTCAAGGCAAAGACATTACCATCTTGTCTAAAATTACCCTCCTCTTCCAAGGGATGCTGGCAGATGGTGAGGCCGTATGTTCCCACAGCTCCCACCCAGGGTACCCTGCTCCATTCCTCCTGGAGCCGCTGGCGAAAGTGGGACACTGCGGGTGACATGGCACCGGCCAGGCAGGATGGCTGTGGCAGAGCCCAGACCTGGCACCAAATTTCCTCTCGCTCCGAGTGCTACTGATGGGCTAACCCCAGCTAAACCAAACCAAAACAAACCTGCTTGTCGAGACACGTCCTGAAACTGCCTAATTACATTTAACAGTGGCCACAGAGAAAACGGGATATTTTTGCAGTTGAGTGGGTGCCTCTAACTTTCAATTGTTTGCCTTTTATTTTTGTTTGTTTTAATTCGAAGCACCGTTTGGAGCTGCAGTTTGCTGTTTCCCATCCTGCGTGTTCTGAGAAAGATCCTCTGTTGTGGGTTGTATATGGGTTGCAGTGGCAGGAGTGAGCAAATGATTTGGGGTCTAGAAAATACCCTTAACGAGAGAAATTTGAGCAATTTGGTTGATTTGTTTATTCAAACAGAAGAAAGAAGAAAATTTGAACCTGGGTCCATGTGAATTTAAGTTAAGAAAAGTTTTGACCAGTGGAAATGAGAGTTGATGACAGATGAGATGAAAATAAAACCCCACAAGCCTCTCCTCTTTTCTGTCTTTTTGTCAATCCAATAGAAAAGAAAAGCAACTCTGTGAGACCGAAATCAGTCAAACATTGGCATGACTCCTTGAAAGAAATGGCAGGTCCATCATGACTTGAAGTCTTTTAAATGAAAGCTAGCTGTCTTTTAAAAAGAAATCTTCCAGTCTAGTTGAGTTTATGGGGTCAGTTGTGCTCAATAGGTAATTTATAAGGAATTCAGCAAGAGAACTAGCACTGATGGATCCTGGATGACAGAATTGGCTCAGTAGGTGAGATGCAGCCTTTGGAAATGTATCCAGCAGAAATACACGCATTTGCTTATATATCACCAAAAATGTGTTGTATTTCAGGACAAATTTTCTACAGTATACTATGTCTCTAGCACTGCCCATCCTTCATCTCACTCCTATTTTAATTTATCTACTGTCTGACTGTCATGTATTCAAGGCCGAAGCTATCTTTTATGGGCACCACACTCAGATGTGTGTGAGTAGCCTGTGCTGGCAAGTGCTTTATGAGTTCCCTGGCCTGATTTAGAAATGATCCATGTTTCATTCTCCACTGGAAGAAGCTGCTGTTAATCAATACGAGAGAACACTAGAGTCTTAGTATTTTCCCTGTCTCTTTAAACTCTGAAATATAAAAGATGTGGACTTGTCTATGCCATGCCTGCACCATCCATGGATTTCCCACCATAACAAAGAGAATCCTTGATTTTTGTCTTCCACAGACATATTTAAGACTGAAAGTATACTAACAAGAACAATACGAGGGCCAAAACCTGGAATCAGGAGGGCAAATAAACCCATCAATTTGCACTTAAAATGAACTGGAAGCTCACACGGTGCAGAGAACTGTCTCTTTGCAATCAGGGATCAGACAGCAAAGACTTGCATTGTCAACCGTTACATTCCCAGTAGACAAAGTGCTTAAACTTCATGCTTATTACTTTCAGACTCCATGAAACTTTTGTAATGAAGCCCCAAAAAACTAGGTGAAATGTGATGTTTGGTCTGGAAACCATGAGCAATTCTGTGGTTTTGCCTAGGTTTGTACTGAAACTAGTCCAAAGTAGGTAATTTCTTCTAGCTGAATTTTACCTAAAGATTGAGTTAATTCATACCTGAAACTGAGAGCGAAATGTAGGGGGCATGAACCCATAGTGTCTAAAAGAAGGAAAAAGTGTTTGCATGAAACCGCAGGTCAGGTTTGCCGAGTTTAGCATCACTTTGAGCTGCTCTGCACGATGTTTGCTGCTGATTCACTAAACCATGGCAGGTGGCTGGGGACCCCATGGCTCTTTGGCTACTTGGGAATTGTCAGATTGCTGTGGGGACACACAGGGACACAAGTGCAACTGGTTTCAAGTCCACACGTAGGCTGGCAGGTCTCCAGTGTGGAAAAATCTGGGGAAAAAGTATGGGGAATTGGTATTGCCAGAAAAACACTCGCTGTGTGGTATCATGATTCTTGTTGATGGGTTCTCTCGATTGTCCTTCGGGCATCTCAGTGTCCAGCTCTTCTGGGCAGGGTGAAAAACCTGCTTTTCCATCAGCAAAGCCTGCTGTGTGTTCTGTGCCCAAGGAAGTGCGAAGACATTTGCATAAAGGCATTAAAGACAGAAATAAAGGATTTGGGAGGGAGGTGGAATTCAAGAACAGACAAGATTAAATTTTTGAGCATAAACCTGCATAAATTGAGACTGACATTGCTAAGGTTCCTGGGTTTCATTAATTCAAGAGAAGCTGAAGTAGAAACGATATGAATATCAATGGCAATGCATGGAGCTTTTGTACGCTGTGACTGGAATCAAAGATAGAAACACCAAATTTAATTCCACAGAGGGCAAGCAAAACAGGAACCACGGTGGATATGTCCTTCTTGTTGCTAAGAAATACAGCTTTGATAAAAGTTTTGGGTATTTTTAGGGTAGCTGTTCTAGTGAAAGTACTGGCAGATGCAGTACTTTGCCTGGCATTTACCTTTGTAAGGACAAAGAAGGACTGGCACTCAAGGCTGAATATTTTGAATTTGCTTTTTCATTCTCCTGTGACTTCTACATTCTCTCTGGCTTATGTAAATGAACAGCCAGTTTTTCCAGAGGTGGTCGTGCCCCGGCAGCCACAGCTGTGGTGTGACACAGTGATGCCTCGATTTCCCTATCCCATTGTTACTGCTGCTCCCTGAATGCACCTGAGACAGCTCTCCATCCCTGGGTCATCCCCGCTTGTTGATGGCCTTTATCATTTCATTCCTGAACATGGTACACTTTGCCTACTAGGTGGCTGGCACCCTCAGAAGAGTCATGTCAGAAGGTAGGTGTGATTTTTCACAAGATCCACAATTACTAATTTCCCAGCTCTCCACCTGCTAATGAGGCTCGTGCTCCTAAATCTCAAGTTCCCCCAGTCATTTTCCCTGCCTTTAGCTATCTGAAAGGCATCTACACCAAACAACTTGCTAGGCTGTTTCTATAATCCCTCTGTGATATGGACTGGGGACACAGACATTGCCAGACCGATTCACCCCACCTAACCCAACTATTTGAAGCCAGGATGAACCACTTACCACGAAAGCAGGGTCTAGCTCACACTGGTGCCTGCCTTCAGGACTGGCCTGGGGAGCCGAGAAGCATCGCACCCAACACATTTATGAAAATCTTGCCCCTTGTCAATGAATTGTGAGAAGCCAAGCAACTCCGCAAATTCACTGCAGAAAAATGCTCACTTGGGGCTGTAAATTAGCACAACTGTAAATTAACATAATTGCAAATTGCGGAGGGCTGGGATCTGAACGGCTCTGTTTAGAGATGTTGATTGCAGCCCAGTGCCACACTGCTCCCAGGAGGGAACGTGCAGATTTTCTTACAGTGATTTTTGTATTTAACTATAGTTATGGGAGGCTAGAAAGCAGCTACTGCTCGCAGGTGTCCCAGGCCCAAGTGTGTAACCAAAAGCTGCCAGTAGATTTAAGCTGACCTTGTGCTCATTGTTGTGAATAAAAAACTCCAGGTGACTTTCACCATTTAAGGCTTTTTGAAACATCATTCTTGCCTCACTCTTGGGATTTCTACCAATTCCACATCTGGACAGAAAGCTCCTATCTCCCTGAGGTGATAGGGTTAATTTCCTTTTTTTTACCATCATTTTTTTTCTGTGGATTTTGACAGATCACTTAAGCTGAGATGCCCTTGGCTGCAGCTTTGCTGTGTGTGCTCCTGAGCCATCTCACATCAGCTCTGTAGAGGCCTGGGGACCTCTTCAGATAGAGGAGAAACACCCACATTGACCCATTGTGAGGAAGGACCCATCTCAGACTGTGAGGAAGGACCCAAGGCATCTCTGGTCCCTGAGGTAGGTAACTCCATCACGGAGGCGACAGTGGAAATTTTGCAAGCTCTTTCCTTCCTTGCACTATAGAGATGGAAAAAAATAAACAACTTCACAGTTTCTTCCCTGAGAAGAGTGATGGAGTTTTATTATTTTGAGAAAGGTGAACTGCTGAAGCCTTTCAGCTTGCCAGGATTATAAATATACTCTCACCCTACATTTCTGCTCTTCCCATGATGTATCTACTGCCTTTCAAGTCAGTTGTGACTTTGGCTTTTCACTGGTTCTCAGATTGTTTCCCGATAGGGTTTAGCGTACGAATGCCATGCTGAGCAGACTGTGTATTTCCCTCTTTGTAAGACACGGGGAGATTTGGTAGCTGTCAAATGTAGAATGCCATCCTTTGTGTGGTCTGTATTTCTAATCTGGATACAGCATACTGCCAGCTAAATTCAGTTGCGATGTAATTCTGCTCTTCTAGTGAAGAGATGATGTGGTCCCTATGAAGGTTTTATTAATTTCCATCTGACCTCCAGATCACTTATCTCTCTTCAATCAAAAGCTTTCAACACACTTCTCATGCACAGGCAACACAAATAACAGCTTTTGACATAAATCAGACCAATGACCCTTTAGCTCAGGTTCCACTTCTTACCATGGCCAATTACTAGAAGTTTCATATTCACACACAGGAAACTTCTTATTATTACAGCCTAACATTTCCAGAGCAATGCTTTTCCTCCCCTAAACCCTTATATCTATGTCTCCAAAGACACCCAAGTTCCCCTTTCCATCCAAGAGGCACTGTCATCATTTCTGAAAACATTGTTTATCTGCCTCCCCAGGTGTCTACATGCTTCACCCTCTTCCTTAGGTGGGGAGGGAGGGCCACAAATAAATGCAAAATGCTGCTCGAGTCTTATCCTGTCCCACAGCTGTCCTCACCTGATGTTCCTTTCCCCTGTGTTCTCTGTTCTCCCTCATCCAAAGTCCAGCACAATAACATGGAGCCGTTCTCTTCACTCCAGTGGGTTTCATTGCTTACGCTCATCTCCTCCTGCACCCAAATCCACTCGTTAGAACTTTCTCCTGCTGACCCAAAGCCACCTCACGGATTTTCTCAGGCCAAGATTTTGAGAGGCTTTAAGAACCATACTCAGACCAAGAAGTGTAAATGTCCTTTTTCTCTCTCTTAATCAAATTGCAATGGACACAATCCTCTTTCTTATGAATTAAGACCCCGGAGTGGCTCAATTATTTTATAACACTGCTTGAATCACGCAGAAATTGCCTGGTTTTCCAGAAATGATAAGAACCATGCTGGAAATGAAGATCCTTCTGGTGTTTTGTAAGACAATAGCTGGAATTTCAGGTATCTGAAATCTAGTCGTGCCTGAAAATCACATTCTAAATAACTCTGTGTTTTTTTAAATTTAATCTCTGTTATTAGGTATTCCTTTTCTTCCAGCTTTGTGAGTCATGCATTATCTTCTTCATCTTACTCCTAAGTCATTAATCAGAATATAGAGGGGTTCAGTACCCAGAAAGAGCTTTTCCACTTGGAGAGACTCTTACCAACAAATGCTACTGAGAGATACCAAAGACTTCCCAGCAAAGCAGGCTCTTCCCTTCTTTGGGGAGGATGCTGCATGGGAAGAGCTGTTGCTGTCTAGGCAGACAATAACTCCTACTGAGCAAATACACTCTGACAAATCTGGGGAAGTTATTACACTTCTGTAACTCTTCCATTTGTACTGCTTTATTATTGCTTTTTATTATCTATCCTAATGCCTCTGGTTTCTACCTGCACTCAAAAGAGATGGATGGTGCGTATCACCTACAGTATAAAAAGGTGGTTTTCCCCCTATAGCGAATTTTCAGCTAATTTAATATACCTGTTTTTCTATTGCCTTACAAGGCTGAGTGATATAATTCTTTTGAACAAGGAAGACAGTTGCACAGCATGAGTAAATGCAATGGAGCTTCCAGGGGAGATAATACTGCACGATGGCATATCAAATATTTCTCTTTTTTTTTCTATTATTTTCTTGCCACCTGATGTCTATTTTTATCCAGTAATTTTATTTGAGAAACAAAATGAAAAAAGATCGTTGCTATTCTTGGAAACCTTCCAGTATGTTGCAGGAGCAGAAGGCTTGGATGAGAGATAGGCAGCATCTCCCTCAAAAGACCATTTTATAGCGGCTGCCAACAATATCTTCACAACAGTGTTAGGAGTGGGATGTCGGAGTATCATTTACTTCATTCTGTGATCAACCTTGGCATCAAGATCACATAAAGAGACACAGATTCTAATAAATATAATTTTAAAAAAGCAAACAACTTTGTCAACCTTGGCCCAGGCACTGGAGCACAAGCATAATGCTGAAGAGCGATACGAGAGAGTGATTCATCAGAGGAAACTTACAACCCTCCGACAACAAGGTGATTCATACCTCAAGTGCTAATGGCGTTTTGCAGTAACCTCAATTTACTGATTTTGCATTTCCATATCAAGAGATTTACAAGCGTCTGCATGTGCTCACATAGTGATATGTGTGCACTCAGGTGCAACGCAGCTGAAGTTAAATAACCCCGTATTTAATAGGGTCTCTCTCTGAAAACCAGAAGCCCAATAGCATCTTTGCTATCTTAATTAGGGGGGTAGTAGGAATAACTCGAGGTAGTAAAATACACATTACGGTGCATCTTCTCTGAGCTCTCTTAGATCTTGAAAAGCTAAGGGCAAGGTTCTGGTAGCAAACTACTGTTGGGTGTAAACATGAAGGACGGTTCTGATGGGAAATGCACCAAGTTCCCATTGAGGATAAAACCAGAAACTTCTAAAGACACCGATACACTTCACACCCCTGGGTTGCAGTGGCACCTTTGAAGAATTGGCCATCAATGTCTTCCAGAAAGGTTTTCAGTTCTCACAGACATCAGTCAAGGGTGAATTTCCATTGACCACGTGGATGTGTTTTCAGTTCTCAGCAAGTTTATTTCCTCTCAGCAGAGGCGTAGGTAAATAAATATTAACAAAGGGCTGGGATATTTTGTGTTTTTCTGCTAAAAACAGTCACTTGCAAACAGTACCAAGAAATAATTAGAACTGCGGGCTTTGTGGTTCGCTTGTTTTCTCCCTCTTTGTCCTTTTATGCAAAGCTCTGTGCTGCGGAGGATGCAGCACGTGGCGATGCAAACACAGGGCGAGCACCTGCAATTCCGCCTCTTGAACAATTGTGACAATTGACGCAACATTGGTCCAAAGGCGTGAAAGCAGTGAACTCTGCGCTGGAAATCAGGAATAATCAGGCAGACAGTGTGACAGGGTTTGTAGAGTGCTGTTGTTAGGAACTAGAGGGTAACAGAGCATTGCACTGAAGTTGTGTTTGAAAGTGCATCACCCCCTACAAGGCAGGATATATAGCCACAGTACCCCGAGAACTTTAATGAGGAGGTGCAGTGGTTTATTTACTGCCCAAGACAAAGCTACAGGAGTATCCACTCATTCTGCAGTGTTATCCTGTTAAAAATTACTGTCTGCCTTAACAGGATAGCTGTCTTAGCTGAGCAGTATTTCATGTCTACATTGCAGGATATTTCACCCATCACAAAAGGGGAATCATTCATAGATTCTGCTGTTACCTGAGGCAATCTGAGGTGTTTGCCTTTGCTGTGTTGGAACGCTCTGTAGCACGGTATCACTGCATGAGGGGATGCTCTGTGATCCCATATATTATTGTGTGACCTCCCCAGTGGATTTCAGCATTTCCAACCCATTAAACTCTGTGGGTTTCCAATGCTGCACTAGTGGGCTAACCACACCTAGTGTAGAAAGTGACAGGCCAAACTCAATCTGGATGGCACTTGTTTACAAAGGGGATGAATTCATCCTGGTTTTCCTCACTGCCCACCGCTGATCTCTTTTTCTTTTGTAGTCATCACCACTAAAGTATCTTGTCTAGTTGCAAGTAAGCTTAGCACAAGTGTTTCACACTTTGAAGAGCTGACTGTGCACATCCACGTGCACCCACAAAAGCCTACAAGCTCACAGGGGACCATGCCCTCCTCGTGACACCAAGCATGGTGTGACATCCTTAAAGCTACACCACCATTATTGTCTTGAAAATGGTCTTTCTTGCTGAGCTATGTATCTGCTCAGCCATGAGCAAGAGATGTTGAAGCATCTTTTCAAGAACGGTAGATGCTGCCAGTCACTGTAAGATCTTTGCAGTTCGGATTTTCCTGCTTTTCAGAATTGTCACATTGCCAGGGAGGGTTGGGGAGCAATGATGGTGTTAGGGGACCTCCAGGTTCTGCTTCCCAAAAGGCAGGTTTGCTGCTCTACAGGACTGACTGCTTTAAGGGGTCAAATGAACTTCCAGGGGCAAGACTGTGTAAATCTTTCCCTGGTAAATCAAGATTGACTCCCAGTACAAACCAGTGAGAACCCCTGTTGCTAGTGGCTGTCAATACCAGCTGGGACCCAGCAGGTGAGGATCCATCTCATCCAACCTGTCAGGCTTGAGCAACAGATTTCCTAAGGTCGTGCCTCAGGAAACATACTGGTTTGGGAGTCCCACAAGAGAAAACAGAGAATTAAACTCAAAAAATACCTCTTCCTGCTTTTTATGTTCTGATGTTCTTCCCAAGACATTTCTTGTTGCTCTCTACTGAAGGAAAAATGTTGAGCTTGAAGGACCATTGATAAGATCTTGTTCGGTCCCTCTGATGTCTGTGTATCTTTGAACAGGGAACAGCTGAGACAAATAATGCTCCTAGTCATCTTGATTGTCTTACATGAGTTAACTGGCTTGCATTCATACAAATCAAAAGAGGACATGCATCTAACTGTGGAAATTTTCAGAAACACCTAAGTGATTTCAGAGCTGGACTGTCCAGAAAGCAAGGAGTCATCTCACATGAGAAAGGCAGGGCTAGGAATGGGTGGTCCTTTCACACTGGAATGAAGTAGGAATACTTCCAGTTGAAGAAATCTCATTTAGGTTCTATGAGAAACCCCATGGCTGGGTGATAAAGCCCCAGGCTAGGACAGAGGAGAGGTTTGTGGACAGGATAGAAATGAGGATTAATTTGCCAGCTGCAACTAAGCCAGGGCAGGAGGATGAATACAGGCACCCTCTGTGGGCACATCCCACCATCGTGCCTTCAGCAACATCGGTGTGACCACTTTCTTTCTATGCTTTTGCCTAGAACATGCATCCTGCATCAGAGATGGTTTCCTGACACCTTTGTATGAAATAGTTCAATGAAAATCTCACCCAACATCTGCAGACCTTCACAGGCAGGAGCTACAGTCACCAAACTCAAAGCCTAGGTCACCCCTGAACGCAGAGCTCTGGAGGTCGCAGCTGTGATTGAGAAGAGGTTGATCTGTGCAATAGGCAGGCAGAGCTCTGGGGTGACTGATTGTACCGAACTGAAGCTGCCCTGGGTATAAAATGAAACACAATTTGCATAGTTCTCCGTTTCACAGAAAGCCAGTGACGAGGCGGGGTGGGTGGCGACTGATCTTGGTAACTGTTCACCTTCTGACATCAGAGAGCTCCGAAGCAGCGTATGAGACTGCCGGCACGAAATCCCTGATCAAGAACATGAAGCTCCTTCCCCTCTTCACAGCTGCGTCCTGCTTCACGCCCCCGGGTCCCTCTTTCTTTGTACTACAAGTGATGAAGTTTTTTTTCCAGATCACATGAGCCAGGATGAAGGGGGAAAATCCTGCCAGGAACAGAGATGGGCTGCGACTTGAACCTGATCGAGAGGAGATACAGAGCAGTACCCCGAGAGCTATATAAGAATGTGCTCGGCACACGAGCAAACACTTTTTCAGGTGAAGGACTCTCATGAATCAGCCATGCATGAGAATGAAGACACCGTTTCAAGGAGGCTTGGAGCCACTAACAAAACATGTTTGTATTTCATCATCGCTACCCTTGTCGCATTACTCGTCTTTGCGTTAGCCACCATCATGGTCTTGGTCGTTCAGAGGATGGTAAGCAATTTCATACTTTATTCATTGGTTTTTTTCTTTCTCTTTTTTTTTTTTTTTAACCTACTGCTTTCCAAAAATTATCCTATGGCCACAAAATCAGTGGCTGCCTCCTGTTATAAATGCACACACCTGAATTAGGGGAGAGAAAGACGAAATGGGGAGAAAAAAGAACTTTCAAAAAAAGAAGACCTTTCTCTATGGGCAGCCTTAACTTCTAGCATACGATTTCTACCTGGTAAATACAAGCAGAAAGCTCATAATCCAAGATGCCTGTCCTGTCTAGTTAGGAGGAGAGGCTGAGAGAAGATCGATCAGTGTCTCAGTGCCTGCTACCAAGTTTTCTATGTGTCTCCTGTCGCTTCTACAGAGTGACTATAGCCCAAGATAGTCTGGTCTGGTAGTGTCTACACGTGTTCCTCTGAAATATTGATAAATTTCCGTAGTGGACATAAGACATCTCTACATGTGACGCTGTGCGGTGCTGTCTGCTGAGATGCCCTGTGGTGTAGCGAAGCAGAGCTCTCTTGAACTACCAAGAGCATCAGATAGAGGCAAAGCAGTTTGCCGTCCCTCTCTTTTTTTTAGTCCTGTTCTTGGGTGTGATCTTTAATGAAAAAGTAGAGTTATAGCAAGGATTCCTGAACGATATAAGTGAGGCGATGTCTAACAAAACCACCTGTTCTCTCCACCTGCAGACATTTTTTCCTTCTTAAAATAAAGAGGATAACTCTCAAGTGCATCTGGGACTGAATGGGGAATTGGTGAGACAGTTACAGCCAGGGCTGGGGTGAATATAAAAAGTGCATTTTTAATCTTACCATTAAGTGTACCAGGGTAAAATGTCAGGTTAGAAGCTTTACAGGTTTTGAAATCTTATTGCAAAAAATCTAAGTGCTGAAGTACCTCCACTACTATTCATAGAATGAAAGTACCAGCTGGTGGAAGAAGTTGGCCACAGAAAACAAAATATTATCTTTTAGCTCAATATTTTCTCTTACTAAATTTGCCCTCAGCAATTTGTGCATCTGTGTATGCACATTAACCAGAAATTAAACCATGAAGGCTTGACTGTTACATCTTTAAGTTGCCCTACAGAGGAGTAATTTACCTGAAATCAGCGTTCTTCCAAAAGAGAAGCCGTTTGGGCACAGTTAGAATGAGACATGGGGGTTTTCAGGTGATAAATAGTGGGGCATTAAGGGAGATCTTTAAAATGACAGCCTGGGTAATTACAGAATTGCCACATCTTTCCTATATAATGAAGCTTTCATTTGTACTTATTATGAAAGTAAGCATTAAATTACCTCTCTGTCAGGATAAATGCAGTTACACTAGTTGCCAGAGGAACAATATTGCTGAAAGAGTCAAGGTTTTCATTTAAAAGAGTAATGACATTATTGCAGCTGCTTTGGAAACGAGCTTGGCTGAAGGGGTAAGTAGGAGGCTGAGGTGTGAGAAACACAAATAAAATCGAGCAGCAATTTTACGCTCCAAGAGGAATTTGGCAGTGAAAGCATAACTTCTGTTCTTGGTCTCAGGGAGCTGCAAGACCTCCAGTTCAGAAGCAGAATAGTCATTGTCCAACTGTGACTGGTCTTGAATTTCCAGAGCAGCGAACAAGTATTGATTGTGTGAGACATATTCCTCAAGAAACTCCAGGTCTTACTCCGAAAACACTCTAGCTCATGGTCACACCATCAGTGTAAGGCCAGGCACAAACTCCTTTGGTAAATACCATTGTGGCTGGGCTGAGCATCTTGTAGCGTTGCCTTCAGCAGCTCCAGGACAGGACGTCCTTGTACTTGGAGCCCTGTGGCTACTGAGTCCTGTTGCTGTAGGGAGTAGAGCATCATCAGTTGGATTATTTTCTTTGTAACTTCTCAAGAGAGGAAGAACATTTTGTGTGATCAGCCTGTTGGGATGATGTGGTTTTCTCTCTAGGTGTTGTCAGCTGGGGTATGTCAATGATCCTTGATGACAGGGGCAATGGTGGGAACTTTGTGCCCTCCCTATGCTGAGCTGAGATAGAAACTTTTATTTTCCTCTGTCCAAAGGAGTGTTAGAGGGTCTTAGGGACAAAACAGACCTTGTGACCCATGTCTCAGGTATTAGGAGGAGGCTTCTGGTGGCAAGCAGATCACAGAGTTCCCTAGCCCCATTGCAAGCACATGGAAGTTGGCTGCTTGTCTTCCTTTTGATGAATTTACACTTGCCTAGTTTAAGATGAAAGAAGATGCATTGGAAAGGGAAAATCAAACTGTGCAGAAACAAAGCATTCGCATCGCCCAAAATCTAGATGCTCTGAATAACAGAAATCAAACGTCAAAGACCAAAAAAAAAAACAAACACCCAGCTNGAAAGACCAAAACCAAAACCCAGCTGTGATTCCAAAGCTGATTCTCTGAATCTAACAGCACCTCTAACACACATTATAACCTGCGTGCCATGCGCCACCCGCCCCACATTTTCCAGCACCCCATGAAATTTCCTTTACGCCTTGTTTTCAAGAAGGGTGGCACAGTACATTAGTGTCAGACCTGGGAAGTGTTATTTTTTGGAACTAAACTATGTTTCTTGAAAGTAACTACATGCAGTGCTGAATTCACTTCATTTCTTCAGCTTTCATCTGCAGAAACCTTTGGCTTCGGGCCATTCACTTGCCTCAACCTTTCACAAGTGACTTTATTTTCCTCTGGAGTAAGAATAGTTGCTGTATGGTGGTCTGTAGCCTGCATTTTTCTTCTCGACACTGTTATAAGAGTGCAAAACCTTCCACCCTTCTGCCTGCTGCATTTCACTGCTCTGGTTATATGCATATAAACACACCTATGTGGATAGCTATGTACAGAGAGAGATAGATGTAAAATCAGTGAAAGAGCATGGGACAGAAAGGAGGACACAAATGTAATTTTCAGACACACAGACCTTAGCAAATCTTACGCTGTACTGCAAGGTATGCTGGATCAGACACCAAGGCCACCTACCTCTATGAACAAATTCTGTGTGAATGTCCAAAGTCCATAATCTGGGATGGTCCATCACTGCTCTGGATTTTGTAGACTTCACGTTTTTAACCTCCAAACTGCATGGGCAAATCTCTTCAGCAGAGTTAAGGCACCAGTATAGCAAAGGACAGGAACCAGTGCAGATATTCCTATTTGCTGATCTAGTCTTCAAGGCTGCTGGAGTCAAAAATTAGAAACCCCATTAGCATGGCACTGCCATAACCAGAAATCTCTCCTACAGCACCTAGTGCATGTTCATGCACTCTCTATTTGGTAATTTATGTCTGCTTAAAAATAAACTTGTCATGGGCTGCCCCAGTCGCTGCCTACTGGCCTCCTCTGGCGGACAACCCAGAAAATTAAAAGAAAAGAAAAGAAAACAAAACTGAAAATTGCCCTTGAAAGCAGATTTCCTACTTGTTGAGCACGACAGGAAAACCACTGAAGCATTTTAGAAGAAAACTGCGTTGTTCAACTCTCGCCATCGGTATTCTGTACAGTAACAGTCACCTGCTGTCTAGAGGTGTCACCTTAACAGGTTTTGTCAGTACTGGAAAAACTGAATTTCACACGGGGCTCTGTTTCCTGGGATGCTCATTACGAGACCAGCTGCGGGGACAGTGCTCCGCTTTCTGGAGTTCTCATGTTTAGTTTCCACCTTTGCTTCTTGGCAACTCAGGGCTGCCTACCTAAGTGCCACCACCTGCCTCCCCCTGCAGCCAGGGATGGGTAAAGATGGTTTGAGGCTGAGCAGAAACACTGGAGAGCCTTGAGGATTTTTTTCAAATTGCAAAACTTCCATTAAGGACAGCAGTCCAACGAGCTCGTCCCCGCGGAGCTGCTCTGTGGACACACTCTTGGAAGAGCCCTGGACCTCATCAAGCTGAGCCCAGGCCAGGTTCTGGGGGACTGTGGTTTGGAGGTGGGGGGTTTTGGACTTTTCTAGAGGCAGATACACACTTTGGAGACCTCTGGAGAAATGAACAGTCAGTTCTGACACACGAGAGTGACCCTCTAGCAGCACCAGTCTGTCTCAGCTTGGGAAAATTTCTAGTAAAAAGATTGAGGGAAAGAAGAAAGAAATTGCTTTTGCTGGCACCTGTTTATCATTTTCTCTAATGAAGCAAACTCAAATTATTTTGCTTGCTGAGTAAAGACTGCGATCCTTCATCATCATCACCCAGATCACTCCAGACAGGGTGAAATTCATTGTCATTAACTGAGCTGGCACTGTAGAATTTAATCTTTTTGGGGTCCTACTGTGTGCCTCTTTGCATGCCAAACTACAGCACTAAATGCAATATTTTTGCTGTTAGAAAATAAAGTAATAGTGCCAGTAATATGTCAAAGCAAGCTCTAAAGTTTTATTTGAATGTCAACTCAATTATCATTAATACAATGCATTAGTAGCTGCTGTTTTCACCTGCTGGGAGACTTCCCAGGTGAAAACATACCACATTAATACATTTTAGTTTTCTTCCTGTTACCCTGACTACAAACTGTGAGCCATCAGCCTTGTCCTGCACACCACCTCCAGGGGAGTGCTGCAAGGTGAACCCTTCACTGGTGATAACATCTCCATCACTTTACCAAACATTTCTCTACAGGCAGCACTGATCTGCTGTCTGATTGCATTTAGCATAATCTAGTTGGGGACAGAGCATCTCCTTTCTCTCATGCAAAAATGCCTTTACCCCTCCGCAGAGAGCAGAGATGCTCATAGATTGCATTGAAAAGCAATATTTCCTGGTGTGTGAGAGGGACAAGGTGCAAGGTTCCAAGACAGGAGCTGAGAGGCTGTGGCAGATGGTCCTTGGGCGTGTTTTCAGCTGTGACGGTTCTCCGTCCCACATTTGATGATATGTGTGCATAGGAGCCATGAGAGTTTGCAAGGAGGATGTCGTGTAAGGGACTAAAAATCTTGGAAATGCCTGTTTTTTCAAACTACAGCTTGAGGTTCCTTGTCTTCTCCTACATCAGCAGCCTTCCTGTACAGCTCAGGAAGATCACCTGGGGAAATACTGTCTCAACAGATAACTTCTCCCCTGGGTGACAGGTGTGGGGAGCAAAAAATGAACAAATCATATATTACAGACACCCAAATGATGAAGCACCTGGGCCACCTCTGTGTGCAGAACACAGCATTTTGGCATGAGACCAAAGGCTAATATGGCTTTGCTGGGAGCATACGCAGCTCTACACTTCAGCCATGGTTGAAAACACGGGCACATTAGGCCAAAGTCTAATTACAATCTTCTTAAACATTTACGGCTAGAACATATAAGGGAAGTGGTCACACATAACATGACTTCTCCCACTGTCCAACCATCTCCCTTCTCCCCACCCCACACGTTATCCTATTTACACACAGAAATAAAGTGTTTGTGTTTTAGGACCACTGTGGCTGGAGTTGTGTCCCAGCACATGCAAGGTGTGCCTCGTTTCTCCCAGGAGATAGCAGATGTTCTGCTAAAGCTCATACCAGCTCCCCAGCTTTCTTCTTCTTGGACATCCCGGTCGGTCACTGAAACAGGCTCCCCAGGGAAGTGGTCACAGCACTGAGCCTGCCTGACTTCAAGGAGCATCTGGACAATGCGCTTAGTCATATGGTTTAGTTGTAGGTAGTCCTGTAAGGAGCAGAGAGTTGGACTCAATGATCCTTATGGGTCCCTTCCAACTCCAGATATTCTGTGTTTCTGTGATTCTGTGCTGATTTGTGCCTGGCCCGGGTAGCCTGCACAATTAGCCCAGGTAATCCAGAGAAGAGGAACTGGTTTAGGCTGGACTGAGCAAAAACCTCTCCCCAGTACTGAAATCACCGCAGGAGTGAGCAGTGTGTGTGTGTGAAGGGACGTGACACAGTTTCCAGTGCTGAGGGACTCTCAGTGTCCTTCCTCAGGTGTTGGGAGAACTGGTTTGCTCCTCGAGGGCACTGATGGGTGTTTGTGGCAGTGAGTTGACTTGTGTGGAAGCAATACGCACACAAGTGCCGGCTGCAGGGCTGAATGTCTGGATGGCAGAGAGGTGTGATAAAACAGACCACAGATGAAGCCTGCCAGATTTCACACTCAGAGTCTGTTTCCTGAGCAGTTCTCAGGCCATGCTGATTGTGGGCAATTTCCTGTGTCAGTCTGGGTTTACATCCCAGCAAGAAATAGGAGGAGAGGTGCAGGAGGACAGCTCTGTCCTTCTCAGACCTGTGCTGGGGCTCTACAGCTTTTATTTTCATCCCGCTGCTGGCTTCCCAGGGACGGACACTGGCTCTCAGGGGTGTCCAGTCCCACTCGGTCCTACTCTCTCCAAGCTTTGCAAGCCACCGAGTGATGTTTTCAGGGCTTGTGCTTCCAAAACAGCCCTAAGAAAAACCCCACATATTCCTTACCGCACTGAGAGAATTGCTGGTTGTGCCAAAAATAGAGATTTTTCCACAATAGAAAAAAAGGGCAATGGTGAGGGATGACCGAGGCTGATGTTTGGAGCAGTGCAGGGCAGAGCTGTCTGCTCTGCAGCATCCCTCCCTGACCCGTGGGGCTCTGTAGGAGCCATACGCTCTGCAGCGTTCCCCGTGCATCCGGCCGTGCGTTGCTGCCATGGCACGCAATGGGAAGATCCACTTTGAAAGCAGAGACATACATGAACAGGGGTATGCTCCCAGAATAACCATTCCTTCCCTCGTTTCTCTTTCAGGCAGCTGATCCCGCAGCAGAGGGCATCGCAAGAGCTATCAGGACAGGTAAGACACATGAAGTGACTATAGGTGCTGTTTGTCTCCTCTGTAATGCAAATATTGCCCAGGATCACAAATAAGCCACTTGTGCACATCTTAACATCTCACATAAAGTCTTTTCTTGGTGAAAAGCCAAGATAGTGGGGGAAGAAAAAAAAAAAAAAAGAGAAGAAGCAGAAAAAAGCTTTAAAATTACTCGGTACCTCCGGAAACCAGCACAAGCCTGAGGAAATAACAAGCATGTCTGAACCTTCCCCAAGGCATCTTTGCAAGAGAGCTTTTTGCCAGGGGATGTGAACATCAGTCTATTAGGTCTTATTTTAAGGGCTGGCTCTTATGCATGTGGGCATAATGTTCCCATCTTCACAAGGCATGGGTGCAAATGTGTTGGCACAGATTTCAAAACAACTGGAACTCCTCCTGTACTCCCCTGGCCTGGAGGAATCGTGTGTTTCCTCCTGCTTTGTGGGGAAAAGGGAGGAGGGAACAGGCAGGTCTAGAAGGGACAAGTGGAGAACAGCAGCAGGAAGCACAGAACAAGGAATTAAAACAGGCAGAGTATGAGCACAGGGAGCCCAAAATAGGAAAAACTAGACTAGCAGAGACAGCGTGCCAAGGTTCTGCTTTTCCTTAGCATGTATCAGGAGGAGCACTGTTTATTTCATTGACATTGCCTCCCTGGTTCCATCGCCCTTAGCACCAAGTATTTTGACTTCTTGCAAAAACAAGTTCATACTCAGTCCTGGAGGATAGGAGATACCATTGCTTCCCACTCTCCAGATGGAAAAAGGAAGCTCGGTGTTCATCTAGAAGTGGTGGCAGAATGGGAAATTGAAGTAATTGAAGTTCAAGGTGCAGTGTCCTAACCACGTAACCATCTTTTCTGCAGCTGTGTTTTTGCACACAGGTGGTATAACGCAGCATTTGGGCAACATATGCTCTGTCTTGGGTAATTTTTGAATTCGAGACTTTTCCATATTGAGCTTGTTTCACAACCCAAGTAGTCCCTGTATGTCACTGTGTCCTTCCTGAGAACTTCACATCTGGCCTGACCAGCATTTTTCATGTCTTAAAACTCCTGTAACCTGGAGGGATTTTCTTTTCCCCCTAAGGGATGTACCCTCTTAGGACATCCTAAGCACATATTGCTCTCTCTCTATTAACCTAAGCAGCTCCTTAAGTCTTTTTTAAGTCTTCTAGTGCTTTGGTTTGTACCTGAAGTTCCTCAGAAATAAAGCAGGCTCTGAACATACAAGGCAGATTTGAATAAAGGCATTTGGGCAGTCACACAGTCCCACCCCACTGCATCCCAAAAGGTGCCCAAAAAGGAGCTTTGCAAATGCTGCGGGCTGCAAAGCATCAGCCTCGCTGCCCATCGTCCCCCGGGACAATGGAGAGTCCACAGCAGCTGTGAGGTGTCATGTCCCCAAAGTAGAACCTCTGCTCCTGTAAACCAGCCTGACCTCAGAGAGTCACCAGAACTGTCCTGGTTTTCACGGACAAGTTTTACCACCAGTTAGGAACAGGCAATGAATGCTGTCAGTGTGGAGTCTAGTGACTGACGGAGGAGGAGCCACAGAGACTGTATCTGTAGGTTGGTATTTTTAAAAGCAAAGCAGGAGCAATACCAGCATTCCTAGGGCAGGGAGGAGAGGTCTCACTAATCCAAAAGTGCATTGATATATATATATATATATATATATTTTATATATAGAATAGAATCATAGAATCATAGAACAATTTGGGTTGGAAGGAGCCTTAAAGCCCATCCAGTGCCACCCCCTGCCATGGGCAGGGACACCTCCCACTAGCCCAGGTTGCCCAAAGCCTCATCCAGCCTGGCCTTGAACCCCTCCAGGGATGGGGCATCCACAGCTTCTCTGGGCACCCTGGGCCACTGCCTCACCCCCCGCACAGGAAAACATTTCTTCCTCAGATCTAGTCTAAATCTGCCCTCTTCCAGTTTAAATCCATTACCCCTCATCCTGTCGCTACATGCCCTTATATATGCTGTATATATATATATATATATGCTATACATATATATTTCATATCAGGCAACCTCTGCCGATTTTTCTTTTTCTCCTCCTCACCACCCAGCAGGTGCCAGCAGGAGGAACGTGCTCTCTCCAGGAATGCACAAGCTGCTGTTTCATTAGCCAGAAACTTTTCTGTCTTTGGGTCAACAGCAACTACAGGCACTCTCTTGCTCTGGGTGCTGCTGCTAAATCTGAGATGATGTCACTAGTGAAGGACAAAGGAGGGAATGATAGAGAAACCCCCCAAGGAAGAAGAGTTGCTGGAAGCTGTGTGCACGGGGTGTAAGCACTCTATCAGCCCACCCCTCGTTGCCCATCTGTCTCCATTGTACGACTCTGGCAGGGTAATAGAGCATTAAAGTGTGAGCAAGTTACAATGGCCTTTTATTTTTCTCTTCAAATGCATAAAGCAGGGCTAATTGATTAATATATCCCAGCGGGTAATTTGCTGAGGCCCCTCGCAGGGAGCATTGCCGTACATCGCCAGGCTTTGCTTGCTGAGTTGTAAGCAGGGAGATGCAGCGACTGCGGCACGGTCCCATCCAGCAGCTGCGGAGCAGCAAGAAACAGAAATGTAAGAAACACTTCAGGATGGGGACTGTGGGAGGCTGGAGATGCTGTGGATTTAGATTTGGATCGTGTCTGCCCCTCAGGCAGCCCAGATGTTGACAGTGTCATTTGCATGGATTTTGTACCCACAACAGGGCTCCAAAGCCCTGCGTTGGAAAAGCGGGCAAGCAAGAAAAAAAAGTGTCATTGCTGACCTGGCAGGTTGGTGCTCAGCCCTGTGTCTGTACTGATGGGGAGGCTGAAGGTACCTACTGGTGCAAAACATCCCGGGGATGCTAATGGGGGGTGCAGGATTGTGCTGGTGGGAACAGCGGGGTTTGCTCGGGCAGAGGCTGTGCTGTAATGCAAATGGACAGGGGTCCAGGCACGGCTGCATCTCTGAATTAATTTTATAAAATTAATCAGGAAAAACACAATGATTCCATTTAGATTTCCAATGAGATTTTGTTCTATTATTAGCTAAACCCCAGTTGGCACTAAAGCAGATTTATAGAAGCTTTATGCTCCTGACTCAGCTGTCAGTCCTCAATGCATGGGTTTGCAGGGACCCACAAGCAGTAGCTGAGAGGCGCGATGTCAGCTAATTAAATGTTTGTGTGAAAAATTATATTAATCTCCTCAAAACCTTTGTGCCTTGATGGTGGAGTACCTGAGCAACAGGGGCAAAGAATTAAATTCATCATGAACTAAATGTTTGTGAAATGTTCTTTCTGTGGAAATATTTCTCTGTGGAAACTCATCCACATTTTCTAAATACCAAATAATATATGAAGATGAGCCAGAGAGGTATTATTTATAGGTTCATTTGTTAGAGGGAATTCTAAATCACAGAGAAATTTATGAACTGCTAATGTCAGAGAAGTTCAGCCCTCATCATCTCCTTGCTGTCCTCTCTGAGCCTCATTTCCCCATAAATGATGTAATCCTGGACTGACGCCTTTTCTTGTTATTTTGAACAGCAAAGCCACGACACCAAAAATATCTTCTCATTTATAAAAGGAAAAACCTGCAGATACATATATATGCACACCCATACTATCTATAGATATTTTTGTCTGGCAGTGAGAGTCATTAGCAGCTGATGGACAGACCAGGAAAGGAAATCCAGCACCACGTTCACAGTTTCAACGGGAAATAAGTTCCCCAAGAAAAAAACTAGCTCCGAGAAATTAAGCTAATAGAGGAGACATTCACATCCTTGCTACCCAGAGTAAATCAGGCTGAAGCCAGTGAAGCAAAGAAGCTTTTTCAGATCTGCAGCAACATCTCGGAGTGCAGTCTGGCCTTCTGCAACTAAATCTGGTCTCTTCCAGCCCGGAGTTGTCCCAGTGTGACACTAATGAAATCACTGGGTTGTTAGTCACAAATTCCATGGTGGTTCTTCAGAAACAGCTATTTTGCCTTCAGACCATGTAGATTTTTGGTCTCTCAGCCTCAGTACATGTATGTGTTTGTGTGCACATATGTGAAACCACGTAAGGTCCTCCCTGCTCTTGGGAAGGTCAGGGCAGATGAGCTGTGAGATCAGCTCGAGAGATTTTGGCAAGCCTGGGCTTGCAAATGCTAGAAAGAGCACACAGGCATCCTCCCCGGCAAGCATCCGGGGGAAACTGCAGCTGGGCAGGTTCCAGGTAGTTGTAAGGGGGGCGGTTGCTTATTTAATTAATAAGGAGATAATTGATATTGCTACTAAGTGCTCAGTGTTAGATCTTTGGTCTCTCCAGTACTTAACATGCAAGTTATAGGTGAATATATATTTATATAGACGAATAGCTCATGAAATTGTGTGACCTATGCTATACTGATGAGCAGGCTAGAGACTTGCATAGCTCTGGCCTTGAACTCTGCAAGTCTTGCAGCAGTCAGGCACAGAGTGGTGAGTTCATAAGAGGTTCTTCCTAAATTTCTAGGAAAGAAAGGGATGCTTCTAAAGTGTAGGGGTTTGGGGGGAGGTCATGTTGGCAGCTGAGTCCAGTCCCCTTTCCATGCACAGGACCGGAGTGCCAGTCCTTGGGCTCTCGAGGACCAAAGGCACTCGGTGTACGTGTGACAGGCACAGCCACGAGCTGAGCCCAGCTCTGCCACTGAGCCCAGGAGGGGACATCACCCAGGTGGCACTTGTCACAGCATCACTCAGCTGGGACAGTCCATCAGCACCAGCCAGCTGCTGTTTGCAGGACACTAACGGGAAGGAGAGGGTTAAAGGTAGCTACAGGGACTTCAGACAGCAGCTGCTGAAGAATAAAATGCGGCAAGTTCTGCCAACTCTAGTGTGCTGACAGAGAGGAATGAAATCACTTTGCCTAATTTTATAAGCACTTAAATTGGTGGAGGGTAGGGAGGAATTGAAAGCGGTTTGTTGCCTGCCTGTACCACTTTACCTTGCAAGATAAGTTCAGGTTTTTGACCTGTTCCTGTGCCTGTCCACACTCAGCCTCCAGCCAGCTGTAAGGCCATACACACCGCGGGGGAGCAGCACTGGAAGAGGTGGCTGGTGCTAGGATAAGCCTCAAAACCCCCACGTGAGGGGCTTTCTGTGCCTGGGGAGCAACTCTGTGCACTCTGGCATGCCACTTCCAGCTCTGGCTCTCACTGCCCTTTGCCTGTGTTCCCATTATACCCATCTCCGAGGTGGGGAAACTGAGGCAGCCAGCAGCAAGGAGGGTTCCCCAGGCAGCGTTACCTCCCCTTAGCCCTGGCTGGTAGTTGCCCATACACCCACATCTCCCACAGCCCTTGGGATCCTCCTGGCAGGACACAGCCTCTGTAGGTCCTGCTTTGATTTGATGAGACTCTCTCCATTTTTGCACTCAGGGCTGAGCCCTCTGGATGCTCATCAAAGGGGTCAAGAAAAAGTGGGTTCTCTCCTGAGAGCTTCTTTAGGACAAAATAGCCTAAACGGTTAGACATCTTTTTTATCAGCAGGCTTCCTTCAAGCAGCCTGATCTCCAGCCCCGGAGCATCCCAGCAGGCAATGAAACCTCTGTGGTCTCCATGGTACTTAGTCCCCAGGGTGGTTTTGCTTTTCCTCCTTCCCACAGTATTTTTAAACTCCTATAATCCTATTGACTTCCGTGGGATTACTTCTGATTTACACTGTTGGCAGCGCAAAGCCAATTAGGCGATGTGATTGAACATGTCCATCGATCAGTCCTGCAACTCCAGTAATTTCAGTCTCTCCTGGCTTGTGCTGAAATGTTTCAGATAAAAGAATTAACCCGAGAAATAAAACCAGAAAACAGCTATAAACTGCCTCAGCAAAGCAAGAACCGGAAATGTCTCTATAAAACAAATTTTTTCCATAACTTGCCTTCTCAGAAATACAGCTGATGTCACCAAATAAATGCTTTAAACACACACACAAAACTTGCTGACACCAAGAAATGTAAGTACAGCTTTGGAAATACAAAGTGCAGCTGGTCCGGTGAGGGCTGGATCTTGAGAGACGCCCTGAATACCCTGAGCCAGCTCCTGGCTGCCCGGCTCCCCAGCACCATCCTGCTCGTGCGCAGGCACAGCGCTTCGCTCGCTTTGCAGACGCTGCAGGGCTGCAGGTTCCCAAGTTTGTTCAGCAGCAGGGGATTTTCTGCTTGGTAGGGTAAACCCCCGAAATGCCACGGAGCTGCTGTAAAAATACCTCTCCCTTCTCGCAGGACACCGACGATGGGTGTAGGCTCGGGGTGCTGACTGTGTGTTACCAGAGGCTGCTGCTGCCATTGCAATGGCTTTAGGTTGAAATAAGGACCGTGAGGGTTTTCTTCTGACCTGCTCCGTATCTCCACATCTCTGTAGTGTCTGTGCACTCACTAAAATGCCATGTTGACATGACTAACATCGGGAAAGGAGGCTTTGGTTTTTCTTTGGGGATTTCCAGCGCAGCCAGGGGACTTACTCATTCCTGGAGCACCTGCTCTCCCTCAAAAGTGTTTCAGCTGCTGAAATCAAAGATCGAAATTCTTTCAAGATACACACAGCCTCCTTCTCCAACAGTTAGAGGGCAAGGGTGCAAAGTTACAGGGACTTGTGTGGGGACCACCTTCTCCCTAATCTATCCATCCTCCTGAGCCAGTACCTCTCAAAAATCACGCCAAGGAGACACTGCGAGGGTAGGGACATTTGAATCTCTTCTACTCTTAGTTTCAGGAGTCCTATGAAAGTTAAGATCCTTGGCTGACTCTGCATTTAGTAAACTCCTTGTTCGTGTAGTGAACAAAAAATATGTCATCCGATGGGATGAAGCAGCATCAGGATTTAGTATAATTTAGTTTTGTGCATTAATGGGTTCTTCAGAGACCCTTGTAGGGTGGATGACTTATACCGGTCATATAAACCAAGCCACAGGAAAACACAGGTGTGAAAACACAGGTGCTCAAGGAGAGGGTGGTACGATTTGATAAGGCTCTACTGAAACTCCTTCAAACTTTATTCCGGGCGTTCAGCTGTAGAATAAAATGGGAAATTCCCAGTCTCCCATCTGAGCTCCTATGCACATCCCCTCCCCGGCTGCAGCAGGGCTGGGAGGTGTAAAGGAGGGAGAGGCAATGCAACGAGAAATAACCCTTCACCTGCCCGGCTGCACCCGCGGGGTTACGCGCAGTTTTCTCCCATCTGTTGGGTACCCACACGCCCGCGGGCTACACAGGGCAGCGCGAACTCTGCTCTGTGCAATCACAAAGTAAAGGAGGAGTAACCAGTGCGTACCGTGAATGCCCGGAAAGGCGAGAGGAGGGCAGGCTCACGGAGAGCAGCCGGGAAGGTGAAATGTGGCTGGCGAGGAGGGGATGCAGGAGTGCCAGCGCCGGGGTGCAGCAGCCGGGACACCGGGGTGCGGGTCCCGGGATGCGGAGCCGCGGCAGCCCCGCGGTGGGGGGGCACCGCCCGCAGTCCCGGGCGCGGCCGTGGGGGGGAGCCGCGACCTCGTGGCCGTGGAGGGAGGGCGGGGGGGGAGCCGTGACCGCGGGGGGACCGCAAGCGCTTGGCAGCCGCCGGCCGCTCTCCGGCGGGGCAGCCCCGGAGCTCCCCGGGGCCGTTCCCGTGCCCGGCGCTGCCCGCGGAGCTCTGGGCGGGAGCAGCAGCGTTGTCCCGGCCCCTCTAGCAGGAGGCTTCTGGGTCTGAACAACCCACAACCTGACCGAAAGCCCTGGCGACATCCGCGTTTTGGCCGTGAGAGAGCGGAGCGACATTTCTAAAGCACCCAAAGAGCCATTCGCAGAAGTATAATGTTCGCAGTTAAATGTTTAAAATCCTCTTTCTGTCATTGCACCATACAAATAATTCGGTGAAATTAAGCTTACCTGCACATGATTTCTATTTGTAAGAAGGAGAATAAGAAATAGATTTTTTTTGACCAATAACTGCAATCTACCAGAGCTTTAGACTGTTATAAATTTACCGATAGAGTTACACTGCTGTGAATTCCCTGCACAGATCAGATATTATCCCTGCTTACTGCAGGGGGGTTGGACTAGGTGACCTCCATGGTCCCTTCCAACTCAAACTATTCAATGATTATCAGCCACGGAGTAAGATTCATCTCTCCTACGTGCTGTTCTAGCTGCTGCTGCTTGTCGCTCTGGAGCTGCTGCTGTGGAGTCTGTCCATAGCACAGTTATAACAAATAAGTGAGGTGCCAAATGCTGACAGCATCTTACAGTACCAAAAAAATTAGGAGTTGTCACTTAGTCTCTTGTTTCCTTCAGGGAACACCTCCGAAGACTATTTAAGAATCCTACAGAATGTCCCGACCAAGAGAGCCGCCGCGTACATGAGAGGTCAGTGGGGAGCCCGGCGGAGGGCAAGCTTCGGCAAAGAGAGATCGCAGAGCTGGCTGGAGACCAGGCTGTTCATGTTATTCAAACTGGTTTTAGTTGCAAATTACTTTTTTGACCAAATGGGCATTTTATAGGAAAAAATTCCTTAGCTTTCTCAAAACATGGGTGTGTTCAGTAAATCCCCTGTCTGGTCATATAAACATTTTTTTAACTTGACAAGAAAAATAAAGAAATCCTTCTGCACACAAACACATGAATATACATCTCCATTATTTCCCTTTAAATATTGCAGAAGGCCATTTTCACTGCATCTCCCTACCCTGGGTTTCCCAAAGGACTGTGTAGTCCTTGGAACTTTTCCACACTCCACTTCCACGTGTGACCTCTCAGCTGTCTGGCCAGGGCGTTTTCTTGGAGCTTCCTGCAGGAAAATCCACCAAACCAGTATCTCCATTTACCAGGAAATGCACTGCTGCAAGTCACCTAGGGCCGAATTCAGGTCACTAGAGCTCAGCGGCTCATTTTAAAATGTGTTTGCTTTCCCTTCTAGTGTCCAATCCAGTCAACAGTTCCAAACTGAGCTTGGTGGAGAAAGGTGTTTGTGAAGACATCCAGTGCAAGAGCGAAGAGCTGGTGATAACGGAACAAGGCCTCTACCTGATCTATTGCCACTTGAACTTTCATTTTCCCAGCTGTTCCAACAGCCCCACCGACCTCAAGATAGAGCTCCTTGTGAACGACAAAGTCAACAGGCAAACGTTATCCACATGGTGCGCATCGGAAACATGCCAAGAAAAGACTTTGAAGACCTTGTTCCAGCTCCATTTGACATACCTGAATGTGAAGGACCGAATATCAGTAACACTTAACCATCCTAAATTCTTGAATGAAATTTCTCTTCCCAATGAAAATGTTCTTGGGGTCTTGAGGTACAGTGATAAAATGTGAGCAGTTCTCCGACTTCCCACTGCTGCCCAGAGCTGTCTTTCTCTGAACAACCGTAGCCTGCTTTTATTAGGCAACACCTTGGTTTAAATTTCCTATCTGACCTCACGGCTAGGGTAAACAAGGAACTTTGTGAGTGTCCCAGAACAAAACCTAAAACCCTGCAAGACCCGCAGCTGACAGATTGCTCTGGTTTGGCTCAGGGTAGGATTGCTGTTGGACTATCCAGCATATAACCCACAGATTTGCCAATGGTTCCTCAAAACAATGCTGTGTAAACACAGATCAAACCATAACCAGATTATGGGAAGAATACACAATATCAAGACTTTTTGGCTAAGGGATTGCTGGCAAAGTGCCTGTGCTCAGGAGATGGGGAAATCTTTTCAACTGAATTTTCTGGAGTAGTATTTTGACGTGGTCTTTCCAAAAAACTAACAGTCAAAGCTTGTAAACAAGGCTTTCTTTACAACTGGAGCATGCAACCACGACTCTGGAGTAGGTTCATGGACAGATCGTATGAAAGCAAAGTTGATATCGTTATTGACACTCAGGCTGGTAGCTCAAACTCTGGGACGGGACATAGGAGATTTCAGATTTACAGGATATTTCTGTGCTGCATTCTGCTATGGACTTCATGGAATTTACTCCATTTCTTAAACTGAAATGTAATTCTTACAGTGTGGGGAGGGAAGAGACCAAAACGTTACAAAAGCTGGTACCAGTTCACTCTTTCCTCTTTAGCCTTCATCCCTGAGATCCTGCCAAGGTCTATTTTCACTGGTATTGGAGTTTTTCTCCTCACGTACCTGCACCTTCTTTCCTTTGTGGGACTAGACCTTGGTGAACTGTTCACATCAAAACATTTAGTCATAGATTTAGTTTCTGGCTTCAGAAACTCAGTGAGTGTTTTATTTTTTAAAAAGTTAGTTGATGTTGTCAACTGGTGCAGCTTAGTTTGTGTGAGCATACTCAAAGTACTCCTGATATTAGTAATTCGCTATTGAGTTACATCTCCAGAAACTCATGGTACGTTTTGGTGAGGTTTCGTCCTATTGACCAAGTGACTTCAAAATACCCAAGAAACTTTCAAAGGGTCGTGAGCAATTGATGTGATTCACTGCTAGAGATGTCTGCTTTCTGTTTTGATAAACATTGATGAAAACAAAACAAAAAAACCCTTTCACCTTAAAGAAAATAATATTTTTTATAAGACTCAGTTTACCCTGTCTATGACATTGTAACCTCCACTGGGATCTCCTCACCCCTCTGGACCCTATAAATCTGTCATGTCTCTAGGGTTTTTAACCTCTGCCTGCCTCCACCTTGGTGCCCAGAGAAGTTTAAGCAGCTCTAGGAGTCAGGAATCACAGCTCCTGAATACAGAAAAGGCAGCTAATGAATGAAAATACGCATTTACTCACACATACCCCCCTCCCTCCGCCTTTCCCCGAAGGCTTTGAATTGAAAGAGAAAGACCATTCTTTAAAAATATAAAGAAACTCTCTGCATAAGATGATTTTATTCTATTATTTTGCCAGATGGAAAAAATCCTGACAAAGCAGCACTAAGCTGCTCAGCCCCAGGGTTTTTAATACCAGAGGATAAAGCGATCTGGCCTCTACTCCATTGCCTCTGAGAAATAAGAATAAATTATAGCCCCAAGGAGAGCCCATTAATAGTGTGCAATTTTGCCATCAGTTATAAAAATGCTAAGTAGCTTTCACTGAAACAAGGCCCTGAGCCAAGCAGCAGCCTCCACACTTTCCACCAGACTCCAAGTCACTCTTTCATCCCTTTTCCTTCTCTTATTTCCTAGTTTTTTTGAAGCAGGTCATTTTTGACAACAATCCTCTACTGGGGAAAAAAAAAATAAAAATTCCAGGCTGATCCTTCGCTCAATGCTGCATCTTTTCAGCAACATCCGTATCCATACGCTTTGGGGAACGACATCTTCCCGTGTCTCAGCTCCACCGTTTGCAGCAGATGAACTTTTTGCAGAAGGGTCCTGACCCTTCCCAGGAGCATCTCAGCCCTGCAGACCCTGCTCTGCTCGCCCACCCCACGGCTTGGCCCATGAGCAAGGGGACGCTACCGAAAGCACTGAAGTCACGGAGAAATTTGGAAAATTCCTCCCCTCATCCTCAGCTGTGGCAAATATGTGGCTTTCCTTGCGTACGCTCTGTTGCTAACTCGACCCAAAAGAGGAAGAATCAGCGATCTCACAAGCCAGGCAGCTCTGTTGAGGTTTCTTGGCCCTTCTCAGGCACCGAAAAGGTGCACTCTTAAGCTGTTTTGTGCTTGGCTAAGGAGCATCTATGGGAGTTAATATTTGCCATTATTCATAATCTTGGTTGATAAAAAAAGACGCGTATTATTGGCTTAATTCTGGCTGTTGTTAATTGCTGTAGAAAATGTTAATAGGGGCTTAAATAGAAGTCAAGCTGATGCAATACACTTCCATCCCAGATCGCCCAGGGGCAGCAAACCAAAATCAGATTAAGTTTAATATCAGAGATTACAGAGTTGGATCTGAACTTCACCAAAGCTGTGAATCCAGGATTGCAACTAGACTGAAATTGGCCTGAACACGAACTGCTCAAAGCTCAGATCTGAAAATCAGGTCACGGCTTATCTGACGCAGATCCATTATTTCGGCTACGCAAGCGCTCGCTGAGGGACTTGAGAGTTTTGCATTTGCTTCACTTCTGGATTTGTTTGATTTTATTTTCTTCAGCACTTCCCGAAGGGAGAGAAACCATTTACTGTGCCGTGGGCCAAGGAGGGGCTGTGTGTAACCCAAAGATGCACAGCAGCCCTCTGATCCCCCTTGCATTGATTTTCTGCATTCCTCTTATGAACCCAAATTCCTTTGGAGAGCAAACAGCATTCTGCAAAAGCCTTGGCCACTTGTTTATGCTCTGAAATTAATATTATTGTTCTCCATAATGCTATTAGATACAAAAACTACAAGCAGCTGTATTTGTTTCCAAGCACCCCTTCCTGCAGCTAAAGAAAGAAAATGACAACTCAGCACAAATAACCAACCAAAAAGCGAAATAAATATGAAGCCTTTGCTTTTTGAGACCTCTAAAGGAGCCTTCCTGACAGGACCTTAAAAAATGGAAGTGACACAACTTGTGTTTGGTGTGAATAGGAAGGGAAAACCTCAAAGCAAAGGCAGCTTCTCTAGGAGGAATAACTGTGAAAATGCAAATGCTGATGAGCAATACTGGTGACAGCAGGAGTTGCACTCAGTCACCTCAAAAGCTCTTCCAGCCTCAGCTTTTTATGGTTTCAGTAGGCTCAGTTTCAAGATTGTGAGGATACAGAGTCTTGGAAAAATGTTTTGGAAGTGTGCATTCTGGCAGCAGTGTCCCAGCCCCGCAGGGGAACTCAGCTGGTGAGGTTCCAATTCCCAATTTCTGTTTTTGGTACTGATGCCAGGAGCTCAAAGTTTTGGGGTAGAGGAGGGTGGAGACCAAAGAAGGACAGTACAGCACATTCTGAAGAATTTCTGAAGGTTCTTTCCAGGAATGTGAAGATGGGGAGCCCCTAGAGCCCGACATTTGGTGCTCAGCATCCCTTGCGGGCGCAACGCTGCAGGCAGCAGCCACCCTCCTCTGGTGTAAGACGAGGGGGCTGTACACCCTGGGTAAAGCATCAGGTTTTCCTGAGCTGCCATATCCCCCGGTATTGGCACACCATTTCCCTTCAGCCATGGCCGGAACGTCTAAATTTAGGATCTCTGTTTCCCTCTGCAGCCAAAGTGAAGCAAGAGTCCCAGGAGGTGAGTCAGAGCACCCAAAATAGCTGCCTAGATAAAACATCATCGGCTGCCGGGGGAGCCTGGGCTCAGTCTGGTCACCGGCTCCTCGGTCTCAACAGCTTCATTCCATTCAAGATAATAAAAGATTATTTCATCTGTGATTTGATAATTTATGGACACTTTCTACAGCTTCCCAGAGCGTGCTGCCTGTGCTCTGAGGCTGTGTGAGGCTCACGGAGAGCCCACAGCTCTCCAGCAGAATATATTTGGAAGGTAAAACATAAATACCAACTCAGCTGTTAGATTTATGGATGCAAAAGAATAAGATTTTCCTGCCTAGGTTATTTTCATTCCCACCAACACCTATTCCTTGGACTTGTCCAGAACTGATAGAGAGAGAGCAACATTTTGGAATTAGGCACCAACTCAGTACTTAGGTTTTGAAGTGACTGTTTTCTCATCTAAAACTGTTTAGTAAATATTTGACAGGTTTTTCACCCCTTCAGTTTACATATTTTTTAATTTGGTTTGTTTTTCTGTTATTTTGCTTCTACTCCTCTTTGCTTCTATTATTCAGTCTCTATTCCTGCATAAAAATGGATGGGAAAAAAAGCAAATCAAATATAAAGTAAGGGGGGAAAAAGGAAGGAAACCAAAGAAATGTGAATAATTGGAAAAAATAAAAACAACAACCCTGTTTGAACAGTTAAATGAGTTCTACGGAAGCTCTGACTCCAAGGATGTGAGTGAATATTGGCAAATGCAACAAGCTGAAAATAGGTATCTCTAAAGCTTATGCTTTCCAGGAAGAGTATGTTTAATGCTTAAAAATGATAAGTTTATGCAATTTTTTAATACTTTATATGAATGTAATTCCAGGGGCTTTGACCGAGTTCCTCAAGCTTGACAGTGGCAGAAGAGAAGGACTTTTGCCTCTGGCAAGCAGAATTGTGTGCAGTATAGCAAAGCCTTTATATTTAAAGGGTATTTTTTTCATATATAAACCTGACTGTGTTGTGAGACAGTTCATTGGGGGCTTTAGCAATAGACACGTATGAAATGTCGAAATAATGAATGTAACATGAAATCGTTCTGTGTTAATTATTGCAGTTTAAATATTGGGGGCATGTGTGTTTTCCTGAATAAACACATCTGATTCAGAACACAGTGTGTGTCTTTACTCATCTTCAGAGGTATCAAAGAGCATGTCTCCAGGTCGATATGTGCACAGACCTCATCCTGCAGCCTGGCCAGAGCCAGACCTGCTCCTTCACCTGGTGCTGGACCACAGCAGCCCTTGGGACTCTGCTCGGGCAAGGGGCTGCAGCGAGCATCTGCCCTTCTCCAGGAGCGTGGACCCCCATCACACCTGTAGTAACCTGCACGCACAGGTCTAGTCGGCCTTTCACTCAGGTCCTGAGGCTAGGGAAGTGCTTAGGAAATTCTGGCTGATTTAAACATGTTGTGAGCTGAAATACACCTTAGGATGGATGTGGGGGGGTGGCTGGTCCCTAATGCACAGTTCAGACCCCCAGCAGTGGGATGAGGTTGTGCAGCAATTTCTGGAGCAAGAGGCTGGGTCTGACTCGGTGCTTGTCTTGGGTCAGTGACATCTGAGTAAAGACAACTGGAAGTATCACAGGGCTCTTGACGTTATAGGGCAGTGATGAGAGGCAGATCTGGCCCCAGAAATGTAACAGAGCTGCATTTCACAGATGCAGAGAAGTTTGCAGAAAGTTAGCAAGAACTTTCAGCACTTGGTAGGTTTTTGTTTTTCTCAGATGAGAACAACAAACATGTCTGTATGAAGATTTCATGATTTAAACATTTTAGTTGAATGATAGTTAAAGTTTTGGAATTCAGTCCTGGAAAGTGCTCGGCACTTTTGCTCTGACTCAGAGGAACACTTCAGTGTGGGCTTCACTTCAAGCAGGTGTGTAATAGTAACCAAGAGGCTATAAAAATATGTGGCCACTTAAATACCTGAGTATTTTTAAGCAGGAACAGACATAGTGCAGGAGTTTAGGTGCCTGAGCAATTCTGGGTCATGGCATCGTGTGAACAGTTCAGTGATGTCCATTTGCCTAGGGTCAGTATTTTTAAAGAGTCACTCGAGCTTTCCTTAAGCTTTGATCCTTCATTACCACCCAGATCAGGGGGGTTTTAAGCTCTAAACAATTTCAACTTAAAGACTGTAAAACTCACTCAGAAACAAGAACCTCAGCATGCATTTTGTTGAGGTAAAAGTCACTCAAATGAAGTCACTCAAAGGATAACAGGAATTGAAGAACCAAAGATCAAAAAAAAAAACTCCTAAGCTGATTTTTAAAAACATTTTTAACAAGACTAATAAAGAAAACTATAGCAACTACAAGTTTACACAAGAAAACACAGTAGACATGACTCATTCTACAAGTCCTCTTATATTAGGTGCTGGGCAGATAAGACAAAGTCACTTCCTTATTGTAAAAGATAATGAAATTGTAAAATAGCTTTACAAATAACCTACAGCAGGAGGCACATTCCAGGTAAAATTCAAAAGGGTTTTTTTGTTTGTTTGTTTGTTTACTGAAGTCTGACTCTCCTACTAGTAGGACTATAATAAAACAAAAATATTTATTTTTATTACAGCAGATGTGATAGGAAGTTATTAATTGTCAAGGATACACTTCATTAGCAGCAATTATTAGACACTGCAGCTAGATGACTGACCCTTTCAAAAGCTGAAGTAAAGGCAGTTTATGGATTGCAGAGGAAAGCAACAGCTGCTGGCCTGAGTCAAAATCAGGAGCCGCTATCCTGGCATCCCCAGCGGCCAGCACGGCTGTGCCAGGTGCAAGGACAGGACCATGTCCCCATGCACCATCCTGTCCCACCAGCGACCGCTGAGGTCACCAGGACACCTGACGTGGGATTTCTCAGTTATTCTAACATGCTGTGTGTCTATCAACATCCCATTGCTCTCAAAGATCACATTGAAACTCACAAACCTCCTGAAGAACAATAACCACTAACTAATTATTCAGGAATGTGAGGGGGGAAAAAATCAGCTGTTTTGCTGGTTTTTAACTCATGCCCTTTATATCAGTGACACGCCACTGCTTGGCTTTCCTTATTGTATTCCCAGAGCGAAAATGATGTGTGTCCCTCATCTGAGGGATCACCGCTGATTTTGTTGGATTTACAGCCCATTTCATGTGTTTTCTCGCCTGCTGCTATCTGAACTATCCACAAAAGAACAAAAGAAAGTGCATAAATACAGGGAGGAAACATCTGGAACTGAACCATACACAGAGGAAACTAAAGGACGAAAGAGAAGATGGTGAAACCCAGTAGGAAAAAAAGCCAAGTCATGTATTCTCCTACTTAACTTGTGAGATAATTCAGTTAATCTGGTTTTATATATCATAAATGTTCTTAGAAACTATCTGATTTTACCATATGACCCAAATCCTCTCAAATGGACGAAATGAATATGTTGAACAACAGTAACTACATCACATAATCCAGGAAATAAATCCACTCCCATTCATTAGCAAGAACTATAGCTTCTAACAGCAAGGGAGTTTTTCCTTAATGGTTTTTAGGAGTTCATATGCTACAGTTGATTTATCCTCCAGGATTGTCAAATATTTTGAGCCTACTCAGATGGAATACACATCCCTGTTTGATGAGGACTTGGGTTACTGTCTACGTAAGCTTGTATCACTGATAATACTATTTTTTTTTTCTGAAAGAATAGGCTCCAAAGGGGAAGAAAAAGATCTGTTTCTCAACTTTGCATTAGCCACTGCCCACCAGAGAATCAAAATGAATGGATTAAGTTAAAGGCAAAAGGGAATATTGCATAAAAGAAACTGAAATACTTTTTTTCCCCCCCTTTTTTTTCCCAAAGCCTGCAGGGCTCAGCCCTACAGGGAAAAAAAATGTCCCAGAAAGTGCAAGCCATGAATTTTTCAACACAGCCATGTTTTGTGTCTCTTTTTCTGGAAAGTACCAGTTTCACTGAAATGCTTATCAGCAGAAGTTGCTAAGGTCAGGCTGGGATTTCTGGTCAAAACCACAGAAAGACCAAGGCATTAACATAAAATATCCAGGGGATCGGGCTCTTCCCAGAGGCAGGAGAATGTGGTGCAAAGCCTTGCACCAGGACCCTCTCAAGGAGGAATGCCCAGCAGACAGCCCCGAGCCCTGATGCTAGACTCCCCGTTACCACCACCAACACAGCCTTGCTGCTCTAATTCCTGTTAGTTAATAAAAGAAATTGATTGTGGCTAAACATCATGTTGGGGTGTCCCTCTCTGTGGCTGCAGAGTTGATGCTTCCTTGCAGGTTATTTCTGAAAATACCAAAAGTGCTAAGAAAGGAGCTAAGTGCTTGTCCTGGTTTGGGCTGGAACAGAGTTAACATTCTTCCCAGCAGCTGGTGTGAGGCTGTGTTTTGGATTTGTGCTGAGGAGAAGCTGATCACACACGGATGGTGTGTGATCATCAGCAGGAGGAGCTGGGAGGGAGCANGCCAGGATGGTTATCCAGGAACGGGCTGAGCCTCGGTCATCAGGTGGTGAGCAGTTGCACCTTGTATCACTCATTTGTATATTTGTATATGTTGTTATTATCATTATTATTTTTAGTTTTGTTGTAGTTTAGTTAAATTTTTCTCATCTCAACCCACAAGCCTTTTTTCCCTTTACCCCTTAAATTCTCCCCCCAACCCTGGAAGAGGGGACAGTGAGTGAGCGGCTGCGTAGGATTTGTTTGCTGCTAACTGTGGTCAAAACCGCAACAGTGCTGAAGATCAAATCTGGGAGCCACTGCTCAGGATGGCCCGATACAACCCCTCTGCTGCAAGGGTTGGTGGTGCAAAAATTCCTGATTTCACCTAAGAGAACTAGAATGCCTTATCCCTGGACCCGAGGTGTAGTAAATGGGTTTCAGTTATTTGCTTTGGGGTTTTGAAGGCAATGGGAGAAGCTGTGAAGAGAGTCCTGGGGAACTGCAAATGCTTGCAACATGCAGGAGCAATCTCAACCCAGATTCAGCATTTACAGCCCATAGTTGTTGGAGTCTTCTGGAAATCCATTGCTGTGCAGCTCCCCAGAGGAGGTGGTACCATCCCTTCTGGATTTTTCTAATCACCCCCTTGCAAGAACTCCTGGAACAGCATCAGTCAGCCAATCAGCACCAAGAGAGCTTGCCCTTACTCACATTCATGCTTTTATTTTCCACCTATGCCTCACTGTCCCCTTGATGTCAGGCTATTATTCCTCTCTTAAAAATATAGAAATCCTGGACTACATGTTCCAGGCCCTTTCTTTGGTATTTTATTTCACAACACAGAAAGGTGGGAAGTGCAAGGTATTGACCCGTGCTTCCTCTCTCCGTTTCCTCACATACATTTTTCTCCTATGCAGATTTGCTTTGTGCCAGTTACACTCTCCGCTGCCTTCCTCTCTGGATTTTCAGGGAGCATCACTCAACTGGGAGGTACCCTGTCGCGAAAACGGAGGCAGACAGAAACTCTTTAGCAGAAGGGCACTGGGACACAGCTGCCTGCTTCCTCTTCTTAGGAGAAACTCTCGTAGGAGTTAAAGAAAGAAGAAAATTGTTTTCAAGTTGAGAAGAATGATCTTTTAACTTGCTAGAGCTCGGGATGGGTTTTGGCTGGGGTTTTCCAAGAGTCCAAAGCAGTGAAGGTGGAGTTTCTTAGAAATTCACTGATGCTTTTTAAAAATATCATATTCCTGTTCATCCCCAGCTCTGCCACTGACCCAGCGTGGCTGTGCTGACACCGACCCAAGGGCAGGTTTGTCTTTGGCATGTGCTGATGCCAGGCAATAGCAGTGCTGGATGCTGGTGGTACAGGGTGTGACAGATCCCATACCTGGTGTGGGGCTGGGGCCAGCCCAGGAAGGATTCTGGGCCCAGTGACGCTGCTCTCAGGCAGGCAGTGTGGTTCGCCAGACTCCCCTGGAGGCAGATGTCTCCCTGGCCCATGTTAAGGCTCCCTTTTCCTTTCCATCCCTTACCAAATCTCACACCATATCCTGCTGCTTGTTTCTGGTTTATCTCAGACCATGCATTAACAGCATGGGACAGCACAGGGACAGCAAAGCTGGACTCGGGATCCAGCTGAACTCCACATTCAGCGTGGAAACGCATCCTCTGCAAGCTCTGGCAGGTCAAGGGCACCATGTGAGGCTTTCTCCATTTTCCCAAGCACTGATGGAGGTGTATCCTTGCCCTCACCCTCCTCCAAAAGCAATTGCACAAAATGAGCTACCGTCTATCAGAACATTTGCCCATATCCTATCTGAGGTTTATGTTTCCTGATCCACAAGAAAATGTATTTAACGTTACCTGAGCTCTGCATCATCAGACAGACTCTCCAAAATTACAGCAATGACATCAACAGAGAAGCTTATAACAATGACAGGTCCCCTGTGAGGACAGGCTGGGACAGTTGGGGGTGTGCAGCCTGGAGAAGAGAAGGCTCCGGGGAGACCTTCCAGCAGCTTCCAGTGCTGAAAGGGGGCTACAGGAGAGATGGGGGGGCTCTGGATCAGGGGGTGGAGGGTTAGGACGAGGGGAGAGCGTTTTAAGCTGAAAGAGGGAAGATGGAGATGAGATGTGAGGAAGAAATGTTTTCCTGTGCGGGGGGTGAGGCAGTGGCCCAGGTTGCCCAGAGAAGAAACATTTCACATACTGGATTATGCACTTCAACCTCAAATGAAGAGATGTCTTCCAAGGAACAAATCACGAGGAAAAGTTTTGTAAAGAAAGGTGTTTAATTCTGCTAATGTATACTATTCTTTCTAGGCTGAAAATTAAATTGCAGTGCATTCCTTTGTTCAAAGTGTTGCTATTTAATGATGATTTCTGATATTCAGAATATTTCAGTTTACTTGAAATAATTTCATCTTGACTTGGAGTATCAGTAGTTAGGACTCAATTTAGTGAGATAATAGGAATTGTCAAAAAAAATCTAACCTTATGCTGGAAAGTAATTATCTATATCATGTAATGGAAAGTCTTTCAAATCCTCTTCTAATTATTTTCTAGAAAATATTACCAAAAATGAATCACAGGTCTGAAGCAATCAGAAACAGTGAAAAGATTTCCATCAACTTCCCCTGAACTGTTGAATGCCCTAGACAACATCTATGCATTTATTCATTAGCTTCATTACAACCATTACTCTCATTACTTTCCTTGGCCTTTGGTTTCCCTTTTTATGACCCAAAAGGAAAAGCACTCCTCACTTCACAGTTACCAGACATCAAACACTGTTTTCTGGCTCAAGAACCATTTAGATGTGCCCACTGTCACAGAGTCCCCAGTCCCCCCGGGTCGGTGTCCCACCCGCAGAGCCGCCCCAGCCCCGTGCGATGCCACCCCAACCCCAGCTGCTGTTGAACCCAGAAGAGAAACTTCCCTGAGCTGATTCTTGGCTGGGACACAAGCTCAGCACATCGTTTGGCAGTGGGCAGTCACTAATGAAGTCACACAGCCTGATTTTCATTACAGTCAGGCCTGGGCATACCGAGGCCATGGTGAGGAGGGGAAAACCCCTCGAACGGTGCTTTTCCCTTTCCCTGGTGAGCCACATGCCACCACCCAGAGAATTTCTTTGGGACCGCTGGCATTTCTCCTATAGCTGTTGTAGCTCTCCACAGCAGCACAGAAAGAGCTTTTTGCCACCTGTCCCCTGTGCGTGCGTGACTCCCTGCGGTGCAGGGGGCCAAAAGGAGCCACAAGGTTAATTGTCAGGTCTTCATTCAATGCAAGGCTCTGAAAGACACCCTGGAGGCTTCCAGATAAACCAACAAAAAAACCCCAGGCTCTGATTCATCCAGTGAATCATTTAGGTGAGGAATGGGAGGAAATCACTCAAGGCAGACCACTGAGCAGTGGTTTTCTAGACATTTTATCACCCACCGAGGCAGCTGGAGCCCATCCCAGTACAACAGCAAGGCTCTCAATGGCAACTTGCACACCACGGAGGAGAGGATCCTGTGAATCTGTCCAGAGCCTCTGATCATCTCAGTGATGGAGACCAAGTCTTGTGTAAGTGGAAGATGTGTTTGAACACAGGAAATGAAGAACCCTGTAGTAACCTTTGACGTTACCAGGTCCTACTCCACTCAAAGAAGTGACTAGAGAATGAGTGTATCTTATGAGACATGAGCCAGCAATTGCTATTCAGTCTCCTACAGGCTGGTTCAATGTGTTCGCTCTCTTTCAGGCTTTATTCTATGACGGAAGAAGCAACGATACCATCTTTGCCACTTTCTTCTGAAACTGAGCAAGGAGCTCCATTACAGAGAAAGGAGGGGTGAGAAACACCAGAGGGAAGACCATAAGCCCAGGAGCTAAACCAATTTGCTTTACATTTTCCACGCTCCCCTTTTATGCCTGGCTTCTTGCTCAGAATCGAGCAAAACAACTTACATAAACTCCTGCCAGCACAGTGACGTCCTCACGCTGCAGATCTTGCTCATTCCTATTTCACATGTGTTTAGACATGCCTGTGAGGTACAGCATCTGACTGCTGCTGCCTTGCATCACAACCGCGGTGCCCTGAAACAGCTTCCCCTCTTTTCCAAGGGCTTGAAATATTAAATAAAAAAGAATCTTCACTTTAACCCAAGATGCAGAGGAACAGCTAACAACCCACCTAACATTGCTTTATGTTCACATTTTCATTAACATCAATGCAAAACCTCAAGGTCATATCACATTTCCAATGATAGTTTCTTTAATTTGTGCCTAAACCCGCACCCTGCACATTAAGGAGCCCTGCACATGCTTCCTGCTGCTCTGGGCCTCATTCTGCAACACACAGACATCGGGCTCTTTAATCAGAAAGACGACATTTGACCAGGCACTACCAGACATTGCAAAATGGATGGGATCTTGCCAGGGATCTGAATGACTCCAAGACTTGGGCCAATCCAGCAAACAATTATCCTCTTTTTGGCAAGAAGGGAAGACTAGATTTTGGGAGAAAAGCTTTAAGAACACAAAGGCTGAACATAGATAAATAAATTATTTGGCACAGCCCTTGGGTCCAGATCCATCCTAAGCAGTGTGACGTGACTCAACATGCCCTCACACTGCACCCTCCAAAAAGGAGGGAGGGGGAAAGCAAAAGGGTATTTCAGCCCTGGAGACATGGTTTTGCTGCCTCACCTGACTCTAATGTCCCTGCTGAGCTGCCAGAAATGGCCACCCTTTTCCATGCTTGCTTTCCTGCTGAAAAAACCTTGATTTGTGGAAAACCCCAGAGCTGGAAGCACTATGGGAAGGACTGGGCTTCCCCTGCCCCGGTGAACCCCACCCTGTTACAGCTCCACTGCGCTGGTGGTGACAATCCAGTCCCAAATCTTTCCTGGGATCCTTCCAGATCCTCCCTCTCATGTGCCTGGGCTGCTGCCAACCACATCTGGTACGTGGTCTCCTACGGCAGGGAAGTACAATTACATCACGCAACCCACGCGTTGGGTGAAGCCTCCTGCCTCCCTGGAGCTGGACCATCCTTGGGGAAGGCTGAGTGTGCTTTACGTGTGGTTCAGTGTCCACATGGTGAATGTCTCCCTTGACCCAAAAGAGGTCAAAAGGAGGGTGAGATACCCCCTTCTCAGCAGCTCTGCCCAACACACACTATGGAAGGCAGAGGGATGTCGCTCAGTCTTTGGAAGTCCTCTGCATGTACCCATGGGCTGCTAGCAAGCTGTCCAGGCAGGGCTCCACTGAACTCATCCTTCTGGTGACTCACAGCAGCCACAGTTACTCTTCCTTCTGCTTTCACCATCTCTGTTCATGGTCACCATTTCAGAATTAGAAAAATGAAACAATGACGTATGTAATGTTGCGTGTTGCTGCCTTACCCTGCTGACCAGTATTGCTTCATTCTCCTCCTCGCTCTCTCTTAATGGCACATGGCCATTTCGCCTCTTCACTGAGCAATTGTCATCGTTGCCATTATATCTCGAAAGACACCAAAACATCTCCCCAGAAAATCTCAGATAAAGCAACTTATCTAATGTATAAACTTTTAGGCGGTGATAACTGGACCCATCACAAACCAGTAACAGAATTACATGTTGAAAAGCGGTGTTTGGCTGGTCACTTCTCACAGTAAAGCTAAGGAAAGCTGGAGGGACTTAGCTCAGGAAACAACAGGAATTTCGCTCCATAACTAAGGATTTTTTTTCACTTTATACAACACCCAAGATGTGAGTGATTTGATACTGCAATGGTGCTATTTAAATGATTATTAATAACATTCCCCTCTTTAATTAATCTGAGTCCTTGACTGAAAGAGTTAAAGAATCATATGTATACTGGCTGAACTGGATCTTTGGGGATCTCTATCCCACCGTCCCACTCCAAACAGGACTGTCACCGGCACTAGATCAGGTTGGCCATGGCTTTCTCTAGCCAAGCCTTGACAGCTTCCTGGGAAACGGATTCAGACGCCTCTCTGAGGGCCTGTTCCTGTGCTGTACCACCCTCTAAGTGAACAAGGTCCTCCTAATGTCCATCATCAAGTTCCTAAAGTGCAGTTCATGACTGTGAATAACCCCTGGGTGTACTATCTGGCACTACCAAGGCTTTTGGGCTCCCCTTTGCCAACCTAAACCAGCCCAGCTCCCTCACCTCTCCTCACAGGTCATGCTGCCCAGGACCCTGAGTGTCTTTGTAGTCCCCGTGGTGTCCTCTCTGCTTCTCCACATCCCTCTTGAGCCAGAATTGGACACCATATTCCAGATATGGTCTCACCCTCGCTAAACGGGAGGGTCTAATAACACCTCTTGTTCTCCTGGACACTCTCCTCCCAGCTTTTATCATGATATAAAGAAGCCGTCATGTTTTGTCATCCACACCTACAATCCCACACCCTAATTTGGTGTAATGAGGCCTGAGTCTAAACTTCATCAAAAGCTGTAGAGTATCTTCCACTTATTTCACTGGGTTGGGATCAGGGACTCCCTATTTTACTGCCATTGCCACAAACCTGACGACACAGCCAGCCACCCATAGAGCATGAGTGTGAATCCATCTTCCCTGGATATTGATGTTTTCCCCTCCCTGGGCCAAATGAGCAGCATCACGCTGCCGAGATTACAGAGAACATTATCTCTTGTTGCATCCCTTTCAGCTGCAGGTACATGGAAAGAAGTTTACTTTAAAACCCTTTTTCCTTTGGCAGCTACGAAGCTCCCTGCGGCTGCAACGCCCACGTCATTCCTCGGAGCTTCACTTGTCAGGGAGATGCAGAGCAGTTTCTCTGCATGGAGGTGGCCTCCTCAGCCGCCTGCGGACACAGCAGAGGGGAGGAAACATCTCGCAGAGGGTGTGTTGAGGCAGTCAACACGTCCCGTCTGGTCACATGCGTGGGCTTCCAGAATTTCACTCTTTTTTTTTTTTTTTCCAATTGCATCTTTACACAAACCATATATAGAGACGGAAGAAGGTATTTTTCACTGGAAATGTGAATAATTGTGCAAGAACATAAAGCTTTGCCATATTTCTGGAACTTTCATCTCCTGCCCAGCAGGAAGATCAGCAATTTTTCTTTCTTTGGTGGCTGAAGACTTTTGCAAATTAAACAGGGTTGTCCCTCTTTCCTGGGCTCTGCTCTATCAACAAAGTAGGAAAATTAAATGCAGTCTTTCACCCAAAAGGATAAATAAAATTGCCATTCTTCATTTTTCTGACTCAATCAATTCTCTGATGTGTGCTAATCATGGACCACATCCTCACTAGGGGCCAGATGAGGTCCTAGCACACTGTGCTCGTCATCTTTGTCCCCAGAGTGTTGCCCTCAGGAAATGTGCAATGTGTGGCTGTCACAAAGTGTTCTCCCTGCAAAGTTCAGGTTGCTCAAAGTGACCACAGGGACATTTCTGGGGCACTAAAGCTTCTGATTCAGCTCAGACATAACCCACCCCCTCAGATAGTGCTGAAGGGTGGTGGAGGAGCATTGACATGGACTCATGGCACCTGTATCAAGGGTGTTGGAGGGTGCTGTGGTGCTGAGCTGGAACACCACACTGACCAGATGTGACTTGTGTCAATGCGAGACTGCAACCAAGAGGCTTTGGCACTCCTGGGCAGCACCATGGAGGCTGCCAGCTGTGACAGAAGGGGGCCAATACCACGCATGAGCAGAAAAGCCCAGTTTTTTCCTCTTAAATTTCTTAGCAAAAGCCCTGTTAAGGACCACTACAGACTGGTATCAGCAGACACACTGAGACAGTGAGTTGTGAAGCTCTCAGAATGCAGACCTCAAGCTACCTGTTGTAGCTTGCCAAGGAGAGCAGATCTGCTTGAAATGGTATAGGGGGAAGTATCAAAAGGTAAAGCAATCCACCTCTGCAAAATCTGACATGTGTGGAGAATGCCTAAACCTGATCTCGGTTCCAAGATTTTGCCTTTCCACATGTAGTAATTTCTAATTGAGGCTTTTCTGGAAGAAGCAATAGATGTCCACTGGCCCAGGTTGCCCAGAGAAGCTGTGGATGCCCCATCCCTGGAGGGGTTCAAGGCCAGGCTCGATGAGGCTTTGGGCAACCTGGGCTAGTGGGAGGTGTCCCTGCCCATGGCAGGGGGTGGGACTCAATGGGACCTTTCCAGCCCAAACCATCCTGTGATTCTATGATTCTATGTCCAGATGAGAAGTGGGTAGTGATTAGAAGTTAAGGCATTCACTGGGGTCTAGTCCAGTTCTCTCTGGCAACCTCAGAGGACATTCGCAATAGCTCAAAATGACAAATATCAAATAAGATCCATAGAAAAAAACATCACAGCAACATAGACATGACTGTACCATTGGGTTCATCTCACAAACATTCTGTTGATTGCACCATAATCATACCAAATTTACCATGGAACAGCTTAAAATTCTGCTTCTATTTTTAGCACATCTCTTTTCTAATTAAATGAGGTAAAGATACTGCACAGGAAAATAATGCAACAGTTGTTTCTGACCAGTGAAACCAAGACATCGTAGACAACTCTGGAAATGTGCTTGTGCATATTGTACACAAAATGCTGGCTGCATTACAAAACCCATTCCTTTTCTCATGGGATCTGTCTCATCCTACGACAGACGTATGTTTTATTTTGTCACTACTAAACTGCGATGATACTTTGAATTTCCTTTCTGTGGCCAGTGCCCAGATGTTTCCATTTGCTTTCTTCCAGTACAGAATGAAAAGCTGAAAACTTTTTTCTGAACAAAATTCCTCAATTTGTCTAAGATTCAAGAAGAGTCGAGGTGCTTCTTTATAATTTTGACCAAGACAGAGAAAAAAACTTGATTAATTAGTTTGAAATTAAGTCCAATTAAGTCAAAACAAGATCATTAAACAGCATTGAAATGAAACCTATGGATGATTATTCCAGACAATGACAGTGCCATTCCTCCAAGAGTTTTCAGTTCATTCTATGAAATTTTTTTCCAGAGGAAAATATTTTTAACAAAAATATTCTGGTCAGGTCTGATGTGGCTCAAAGTGAAATGTCAAGGAATGGATGCACCCTGGGGTTAAAGTTTTGCATCTCACTCTGTTTGCACTAATCCAGCTTAGCTCTCTGAGTCACGTAACAGCAGGCTGAGCTGTGCCTCAGTCTATGATGCTCGTTTTCTCTGCCATGTTTCTGACTTGGGTGCCAGATGAGCTGATCGCTCCAGCACGTGGCAAAGGCTGGAACTGGGCAGATGTCTGTATTACCTCCAGTGAAGGGGTCTCCAATGAGACCAAAAGAGGAGACCCGTGAGCTAATTAATCTTAAATTGCAGGAAATTTCCTTTAATATGTCCAGCCTAAGTATGCTTTCAGTTGCTACCACCTCTAGAGTTACAACCCTAAACAGTGCAAAGATTAATCTAGACAACATTGGTATTACAACTGAAAACATTATTACCATTTAAGAAATGCCTGTTACTCAAGAATTCTATCTTAATAATAATAATAACAAGAATAAATAAATAACAATTTCTGGTTAAATCCTCAAGTGCTTCACAAATAAGAAGTCCCAACATCTTAGCCCATATTTTCCTATTTCAAGTCGAAAGCCCAGACAAGCAAAGCAACTGGAGAGTGCAGAATGCAGGTTTTTAAGCTGCAGGTCAGTGCTCTGCCCTTTTCCTGCTCTCGAGGGCATTTTATTTTATAACTGTAGCCAGCTCTCAAAGAAGCCTGAAATCATCTTTTAGCCACACACTCCGTCTGTGTTTAAGCCTTATGCTGCTTGCATTCTCCATGCCTCTAGTAATCACCACTGAGTTTTCCTGGAACATCTTGAATTGGACACGCTGCTACAGAGATGCTAGAGACTTACACACCTGACAGCACTTCATACTGCTATTTCAGACAGTATTTCCATGGAAACTCAGAACAAATGCTTTGAGACCAAGTGCTTAGCATCCCTGAACCACGCAGAGCTGTCTATCCATTTCTGAAAGTCTTTTCTGAAGACGATGGCCCCCAAATGGCCGTGACCCATCACAGAGGTGAACTGTGCACCCCAAGTGCACAAGCCAGCGTTGGGCCAGCTGAGGAGCCACAGTTATCCCAGCAATGGAGGGCTGCCCCCAGCTTCCAGACTGGCTGCATAGCTGTCCCCTGCCCCTTCAGCAAGACGTGGCTCATGGCACGTCATCACGCACGGTGGGTGCTAGGGCTTGTGTAAGCGGTGGTGGTGGTTTCCAGGAGCAAGATGACTTCCCTGCCATGAGAACAGCTGCTACAAGGAGAGCTGCTCGCCCTGTTTATGTTAGCTGGCTGCTGCGAGCAGTCGAGCACAGTTCAAACCCACGAATGGGGAAAGGGCTGGATCGCTTGGTACCCCAAAGAAGTCATCTTTGTGCCACAGTGTTGAGGCATGCAGCCGAGCTGCGGCAGAACAGGGGTGCTGACCCTTCTGGATCATGCCTGTGGCAGCACAATTTGGGAAAGGCATGGAGGAAAAAGAAAGAACAAACCAGACCTACATATGAGAGAAGCTGTTCTACCTTGACTCACTACTTTTTGTCTACAAAAGGTCTGTGATTTCCATTAAAAACAATAGTTACTCATTCCTTGTACTGATACCATTTGACCCCAAATGCCCTTTCATTACTCATTCTAAAAACCAGTCCTAGGTGATTCATCAAGGGAGATTTTTCCCTTGAATCTCCAAGACTTTAGGTAGCTCCTGCAAAATCCAGAGGGCTCAGTGGTGAGACATCCCACTGGGAGCTTGGGGTTGAGAACTGAAGTACAGAGGAAGAACATTCAGTGGTGTGAAAAAAAGGTTACTGGAACGAGCCAGAGGACAAGGGATGAGGGAGGAAAAGGAAAGGGAGGAATTTGGGAAGACAAGGGAAATGGTGTGACTCAAAAAAGTGGTGGGAAGTTCAATGGAAAAATGAAATCGAGGAGTCTGCTAGCCTAGGCGGGGAGGCAGGAACAGCTCCATGATTCGAGCTCATTCTTCTCCTCCCATGAGGTGGGGAGGGCTGCTCTGCTAAGGGCTCAGGGGAACAGGTTAAAGGAAGCACAAGGGCATCTTTCATCCAGCATCTCCTCAAAATGAACGCACACAGACAATTTATTTCTATCAAGGTTGTTTTACTGAAAGCTGTAGAAGTCACAATGATGTCCCTCCTGTGGTTTTCTACAGTTTCATCACCTTAAGATCATTGCCTTTTCTCAGCACACAAGATGATTTAGGATGTTTTTCCCCACTTGCTATCCTTCACAATTTCAGATAACAGGTAAAGTTTCTGGGAATAACGTGGCAGCCTGCATGGTATTTCTGCAAATGGAAGAGTTTTATTACACATCCCAGACAGATGCTAAAGCTTTCCACAATAATTCACCTTCCAGCAACTAACGAGAAGAGTTCAATCAATAATAAATACAAATAAATAGACATTAGTCCTTCAGCTGCAGCCAATGCTGTGCAACTTGTACGTGCAAAGAGACCAGAGCACAGGGTAAGATTATTTTGCAGATTTAGGAGAAACCATGTTATCATTGCTTGATCCACCTGCGATAGCATAAAGGAGGGAGAGCAGGTGTGATTTGTGCCAGTTCTGCCATTCAAAGTTGTTTAATGAGTCTGACACAACAAATCATTTCCAAGTACTTCAGACTGACCCCCTGCACCTGCATTTCTCAGATTCTCCAGGTATTTCTGAAAGTCCTGGTCCACATTCTTCAAGTTGGTGTCATGAGACTTAGAAACAAAAAAAAAAAACAAACAAAAAAAATCANAACCCCCCGCCATGGGCAGGGACACCTCCCACTAGCCCAGGTTGCCCAAAGCCTCATCCAGCCTGGCCTTGAACCCCTCCAGGGATGGGGCACCCACAGCTTCTCTGGGCACCCTGGGCCACTGCCTCACCCCCCGCACAGGAAAACATTTCTTCCTAGAAATTTCTTTATGGCATGACATCTATATGTAAGTAATAATGACTGCAAATAAAAGTATATAAAAAAAGCTGATGTTTAATCTGGGAAATTAAATACCCTTACAGACAGGAGCTATATGACTAGGTGTAATTTTGTGACAAGGCACAGGCTGGGTAATTTAGCTGAGCAGCCGTTTCTCAGCATTTTCCCTATATACTACCTATAACATCAACTACTCTCCTTATGTTTTGCCATAGAAGAGAGATTGCAAATGGGAAAAAAATGACAAGCTGATAGTGAATTTTGCTTTTTCAAATAATTCTTTGATCCTGGTTTTAAAAAATACAACTTCTACTGCTTGATTTCTGTGTAGGTTAACCTATAACTTCTTCTAGCAACTATCGCTCAGAGTTCAGCTCTACAAAAGTAATGGTCATTGATTAGATCTAATCAGTCTTATCATGTAGTCAAAAAGTCGTGATTGTGGCATAGTCACATCCTGTGTCAGGAGATAGTGATCCTTCTAAGAGCCACCACTGTACTCCAGTAACCCTATTATTTCATCCACCGGAAATCTCTGCTCCAATGCTCAGGGCAAATTGATTCTATGCTTTCCCAGAGGTCATTGACTCACTGGCTTTGCCCACACACCAGGACTGGGAGATGAGGGCTGTTGCATCACTCTTCCAGACTCATGGACATCCTGGAGCACGAGGGCTCTATCTCCCCATTTGCGTGCCCACGCTTGCACACCCCTAAGCATTCAGAAGATGGTGTGGTCCCAGCTCTTGCTCTGGCCTGCAGTGTGGTCATGGGCTGGGAGCACACCCACAGACCAGGAACGGTGCGTCTAGGAGAAGGTTCCTCACCCCACAGGAGAGATTCTGCCACGAGATCCTGGGGAAGAGCTGAGGGATACAGCCCTATTGACAAGTTTCAGGAGTTGACTCATTACCTTCCTTGGCACTTGAGCAAGGCCCAATTAAGAAGCAGCAAACTTCTGACCTCAGAAAGCAGCCAGAAACGTTAACCTCATGGAGACTCCTACCCATAGCCTGCATCTCAGGCTGGGCTGTTCCAACAAGTCTCCTTCCTCACCCACTCAGGATGTAATTCAACCTGGAAGCTGACAGAGCAATAACGCCTTTCAGTGAATTGCCTCATTAGCCACACCCCAACAGCCGTCGCTGGTGCTCACACTCTTCCACCATCCCAAACAGGCAGGCTTCAGAGGTGCAACTTCATCCTAATTACACCATTATTTTTACCAAAACCTGCTCTAGTATCGGAGGGTGCTTTATCTGAGAGCATGTGAGCCAGTTTCTGGGATGCAACAGACCCACTTTCCTACCTCAGGACTCCCTAACCCTAGATCCTGGTGGCTAACTAATTACTGACCTCCACTGGGTCTTTCTGCACAGAATGACCATGAGGTTTGGCCATCATGTCTTCCATAGATCCAGTCTCCTCAGACTGTTCCTTCGTCCCTCTGCCACATTTACCCACCAACCCAGATGTGTTCATCATTCCAACCTGTCTCCTGTCTACCTTAAGTAATCTCTCCTTGTGACAGGAACCTCACTGACCAGTTCATACCAGCACCAGGCTCATGTAGCCCCTCTACACAGGGACCTGGGGGTTAGGCAGTTCCCTTGAGGGGTCCCATCTTGTTCTTACTCACTTTGGTAGTCCGCAGTCAGGTTTGGTGCAGTTATTTTCTCCTTGGTCATTACTTGGGCAGTCAGCCCTCTTCTCGTGCCATGAGTGGTGGCAGTGTGTTGTCCCAGGTGACATATTCTTCCTATCACGGAGGGAAATAATTCCCAGTTTCCCAAATTATTCCAATTATGAGTCTCAAATCAAAATCTTAAACCAAATTATGAATAACAAAGCAAAAAACTCAAAGCAATTGCGTGAGAAGACATGTGTGCAAACACCTAACTGTCCTGATAAGAGACTTCCCTCCACACAGAGGTCACCTCGAAAAACCAGGAGGGATTTCCCAGCTTCACTCCAGTCCAAAGGGTGCATCTCAGGAATGCACCGCTTCTTCCCCTGGGGAAGCTACAGTTTCGTTCAGTGTTGTTGGACATCATTCCAAGAAAAATATGCCTAATCAGTCCAGGAAAAGCAGATCTCAGGAATTGTTCATGTGATGCCTGCATTTCACAGGTGTTGAGAGGTCCAGTCAGTTAATACTGACAGAGCCCTTCACCGCAAGAAGGCACATAAACATTCAGGATAAATGCTGCATAGAGCTAACCCGATTCTTCTTGTCATTCTATAAATCTCAGATGATTTTGGTCTTCTGTTCAGATTTTTGCAAGTGTTTATATCATCCCTGAAACATGAATTCATTCAGCATTAAATACAGCAAAGCTTAAGTGAGCGAAGGCTTGAGTCAGCCCCTCCTTGTTCACATTCGTGTCACTTGGCATTTGAAGCCATGACAACATATTTTGTGCAACATGAAAATAATATCCCTTCTCCCTTTGTGATTTCCTTTCCCTAGTCTCACCTCACCTCTCATCCTAGTATGAGGTTATGGTTTTCTGCGCTCACCGTACGTAGCATTTGTCCACTGACAACAGAGGCTCCTGAGACCTTACACACCTCATGTAACGTCTCTTGCTTTGATTTGCATGTCATGTGTTCTGTTTTGAACCACCCTTATGAATCACAATGAACTTTATCATACACCCATTCAACAGAGCAGCTTATACGTTGCAATTTCCAGGGACAAAAATCAAGGTCAGCCCTTTATGAACAGATGGAAAACAACCTTAATGCTGGCTGACAGCTAGTCTCAAATCAGACACCAGGTCATATAGCCTAAATTTAAGGAGAGTTTTGCAAAAGAGAAATATCATCCTCCACACATCCATGTACATATCTAGATACCTATCAAAATGCTGACCCTGAGACCTCGTTGTTCCCCCAGCAAGAGTTGAACATCTCCTGTGTGCCTGGCAACACTCCCAGTGTTTAATCACTCTTCAGCAAAAAGAGGGAGAGATAGAAAGCTCTGAAGCTTTGTTGTTAACTGTGCTTTGTTATACCTAACAACCTGGTGTTTCTCATCTTTACAAAGCAATATTTGAACTCCACTGCCATGAAAGGTTTGCTTTTATAACAAAGAAGGATTTTTTTTTTACAGGAGGAGAATCAATAAACAATGAGCAATTATCCTACCGCAAGGTAAACCATCTGAGCTCAAGTCTGGCTGATATTAGCGCCCGCATCTTTTTCAGTGTCGGAATAATAAACTCCAATTGCTTGTCTGAAATTCACATTCAACAAAAAAGTACCTGTGGAGGATTTGTAACCTCTGTGTCAATAGAAGTGAAATCCCTTTGTATTAATGAAAAGATCATAAGATCATGCAGTCCCACATCTAAGAGAGGGGGGCTGAAACATTAAGATCAGACTAAAAAAATTCCCTGTACAATCTTTGTGCCTTTTTCAGCCTGCTTCATTTCTGAAATGTGTATTTTCTTCACAGATTTAGAAAGGTAAAACTGGTTTTGGAGAACTTTCCCATGCTATTTCCACTGGGAACCATGAAATATCTCATGGTACATCATGTTTCTGGGAACATTGGTTTGAAGATCGGTTCCTGAAGACATGCAGAGCCTTTAGCAAACTGACTGACTGGGCTCCGTTGAAGTGCATTTATTTCTTAATCCCTAATTTCATTCAAGGCAGGGAAAGAGTTTTGTGTGGGCAAGCAGGTTCTTCAGAATTGCAGCCAACAGAAAGGGCGTGTTGGAGGGAGGGGAAGAGCGATACAAAGGAGGAGTCTCCCACGCCAAGTGCACGAGGCGACTGCCAGCAACCCACTTGGGGATACACTTCCACAACCCACCGGGGAAACCATACATGTATTGCTCAAATGACCAGGTTTCTGCTTTCTGCTGAAATGCTCTGATCAGGAAATGTGTAATTAACACTGATCAAAAGAAGAAAACAGAATGAGCATGGGTTCCTTCAGTGTGGGCACCCATCCTCTGATATCACAAAGGTGTATCCACACCACTCTGCAGCTATAGCTGTGATGCCTGGCACAGTAACTGCATCTATTTCCTCCCAACTGGACCAGGACAAGTCACCAGTACCAGGGAACCACCATGGAGTCATTTTTGGAAGTGCCCCAGCACTGCCTGTCTGCTGCCTGCAGCTGGAGATCTACCACAAGGGCATTTCCTCAGGCATGTCCCAAAGCTCCAACACACAGAAATTCTGAGTATTTAGTTCCCACAGAGGACTCCTCTTCTATAAACACATCTAGTATGTGCTTGAACCCATGTAAACTTTCAGCATCCACAATGTCCTACAGAAAGCAATTCTACAGCTGAAATAGGAAGGAGGGCATGATGTTTTTTTTTGGACCTCTCTCTTTATGGTTTAGATTTTCAGAACCTATTAGACCTATCCTAGCATTAATTTAATTGATCCAGGCAATGGTGACCATAAAGACCTGGCAGTGAAGGTTGATCATACAATTTGTGTGCTTGTTCCTGTGATGTTGACAGAACCCAATGTGAACCAAACTGTAGAAGCTCACACCGGTAATATCACCTGGAAAATTCTGGTCTGCGGAAGACTGGACATCCTGCATAGAACCAGAGAGAGAAAGACCTCACTTGGGTTTCATCCTGTACAGTTAATAATGACATTCTCTCCAACCAAACAAGTGCTTTCTCATCATGATGCTTGCTAACAACTTTTATACGGTGACAGGCCGCAGGTCAATGCATCTCAAAACTCACAGGAGGTCCACTGCTTCTCTTGGGCAAGCTGCTGGTTTTGGTAGACTCCTTCCATCCTTCTGGTACCGAAACACACACAGGTGGCTTTCCCCTCACCTTCTCTCCACCAGCCACACAAAGAAGCGATGCAGCCCCTGAGCCCTCGTGAGCCCATCCCACCTGCCAGGGGAGCTCCCAGTGCCTCTCCCATGGGGACCTGAGGTGGCCAAGCTATGCCAAAGGCAAGTCCTACCTCCAAGGTCCGTGCTAAGGAGTCACGGTCCCATCATATGTCTAATGTAAGGCTCTGACTGCTTCTCTCACACACATCCTAGGACAGTGGGGTCTGGCTCACCGGCTGGGACAGAGAGCTCTGATTCCAGGGTGAGTGAAGGGCACTAGCCCTGGGTTTGTGTATTTACCTGGTGGGAAATGGTCCGTAAAGACTCTGCCAAAGCAAGCCACAAAGCTATTAGAGAGTGGCATGAAGGGCAAAATATTTGATAACACAAGTGGGGCAGGAGGTGAGTAAATGAGGAATAAATACATCCCACTGTTCATTTCAAAAGAAAAACAGGGTCAAATCAGCACCAGGGAACTCTCAGCCCATGGAGAGACATTAATTACTCTCCAGTGTTTGTCTTTTGCAGAGTTATTCCCTCGATGGCTCCACAGCCACNTATCCCACTGTTCATTTCAAAAAACAGGGTCAAATCAGCACTGGGAAATTCTCAGCACATGGAGAGACATTAATTACTCTCCAGTGTTTGTCTTTTGCAGAGTTATTCCCTCGATGGCTCCACAGCCACCTCTCTGTTTGCTGTCCCACTGAGCGAAGTCTGTTGTCAGAACCTTTTCCTTTGTAAAAAGGCTTCTCAGCACTGGAGAAAGGCTGCAGCTAAATCAGAAATACAGTGGAAAAGGCGTGGATCTGTCACAAACCTTCCATCAGAAACTACTTTAGAGCACACCTAGAAGAGACCTTCCTAATTTCCTGCTTCATCATGCAAACATCTCTTCCTTGTTGAGCTTTGTCTGAAAGCATCTTGATTTTTCTCTCCCATGAGTGTGTTCCCGCACGCTTTGGCACTGCCCAGCGGTGTGGAGGAGCAGGAGCAGGGCCAGCGGTGGAAATGGCACCTTGGCACCTTGGCTCTGCTCGGCTCTGGCTCCGTTTGCTGGGCCGGTACGTAGCCATGCCGCTCGGCACACCAGGAACACCCTGCCCAGCATTTCAGCCATGCCTGGGGGTGTTTGGACAGACTGGGTGTCTATGCGAGCACCAGGCCTTCTCTGAGGAAACACGGGGAAACTACAGGGAGAGAAGAGAACTCTGACCCCAGGTCCTTACGGCATGCACTTCATGTGTTGGTAGCAGCCTAGAACTTGAAGACCTGTCTTAAAACAGGAACCCCTCGAAAGCATGTCCTGGCAGAAAGCCTCAAGGGTTTGAGGGCCACGACCTTGAGCTGAGACTATGTCACCACTGTTTTGCTCAGGGAAATCCAGAGTCTGGAGCAGGTGAGCTGCAATATCCCCTGATCCCATTGCTCACACTTGGCAGTTTCTGGGCTGCATTGTTTCCACAGAAGGCAATAGGAAAGGGAAAGCTGTGACATACGAAAGGAAGGCAATGACCAATTCATTCTTCCCCCAATCCATGACATATAATCCTTTCTATCAAATAACCAGGAACTGCACTGTATAATCAGATTTTCTTTATTTGTTTGCATTTGACACATAGAAACGTGCATCATTGATGCTGTTTCACGTATCCTCAGCAACCTCTCGGTGTTCAGACAACAATAGCTAGCTGTGATTTGCTTCTGATAAACTAACAGGCACGTAGAGCAGGGAGGCTGGTGCAGAGCAGAGTTTCATTGGATCATTTGCTAGGGACTGTCAAGAGCAAGGAGGAAAACAAAGCCCTGGATCATCAAGGGAATAGTTTACAGAGTCAGCTTCCTTGTATGCACTGAAACAGAAGAGAAAATGTCCAGCCAACCTGTTCCTGACAGCACAAATGCATTCTTGCAAAACTTGAACAAGACACCACTTTAGCAACAGAGAGGAATGAGCAGCTGCAACTGTAAATACATCTTGTACTCAGTCCAGGAGAAAAACCTTCTACATCTGACCTGATTGTATTGTATTCTGCTGACACTGTCTGTTCCCTAAACGTCCTCATGAATGAGGAGCAGGGCTCAGCCACTGTGCCCATGCACAGCCATGTTGTGTGAATCTCGCCTGAACAACAGTGGGGAAGTCCATCCTCAACTGGTGTGCACTGGTTTCACTCCCTGATTTCGGTTTGTCTGTACCAATGTGGTCAGAAGCAGAGCATCTGCCCCACAGTATCTTTTTGAAAACCTAGCCTGCAATTTGGCTAAGAACATTTTTCTCAGCTCTTTAATCAGTTGCATCTAGGCATTGCAAATGTAAATGGTAAATGAGCTTTTTGGTTGACAGAACAATGTTTTCCACTGTTTTGTATCATGAGCCTTCCTCCTTATCTCTATCTTCTCATCCTGGGAAATTCACTGGAAGAAAGAGTATGAGGAAAAGCAGAGAGTGGTATGCCTAGGAAGGAGTGAAGACAGTGAAAGGGTTTCAGATGACCAGAAATTAATTTCCAAGTCAAGAAACCATGCTGTGTTGCTGAGCTACAACAACTTCTAAGGAAGTGCTGGAAGAAAAATACCTTGGGTACCTAGATGAGAACTAGGGAGCCCTGCACCCAGCCTCTTCTGGCTTGAAGAGAGATTTGAAGACACAGGTGCTCTTAGTCTCTTGAAGACTAGAGACTAAGGCGCTCTTCCCTTGTCGAGTTGGTTCTTCCCTGTGTCATGCCACA
>VZTO01020748.1:70218-90574 GCA_013400615.1 Syrrhaptes paradoxus
GCTGCTTGTAAGCCACGTGCCTTGAATATACATTAAGCGTTTTGAGGCAGTCACAGTGAAGAGAAAATTGACACTCATGTCCAAAATATTAGTATTAGGTTTTCAGTACTCTGCCCTAGAATAAGCAACTGAGACCCCAGGAAAAAAACTAAAAATCACATGTCTACACAGCACTTCCAGAGAAATACGAGTTTTCTTTCTACTGATCCTAGCAACAGCTTCTTGGCCACTCTGCTTTTTAAATTTATGACAAATGGAGCCACACCTGCCCCGAAATCAGTTCTAGGTGCTATAAAAACAGATAATAGTCCTTGTTCTCAAGGTTTTACAACCTAAATAAAAACAAACAATGAATTAAAGAAGAAACAAAGTCAATCACTAGCCTAAGGTCACAAAGGGGTTATGCGGCTTGGCTCAGATTAGAGCACACGTCCTTCGGTGCTTTACCAGCTTTCTTGACCCGTTAACATAAACCATATGGGGTTTCACTATTTTTTGCTTTCCCCTTCACAATTCTCTCTCCCTGGCCCATTCCCTGGCTAGTCTGCTGGCAAGGATCCCCATCCTGCTGCTGACAGCCTCAGTCATCCTCACTAATTAAATTACACATTCTGCTCAGAGTGGGACTTTTAGTTTTCCAGTGTATCAAGAGCTGCACTGGACTATTGCAATAGGAGGATTTCTAGCAGGGTTATCGAAGTGCAAGTGATAAGAGCTGGCTGGATTTTTATTGAGGGGGAGGAGGGGGTTGCAGACAGACTGGGACATGAGAAATTTTTTTCTTTGATATTATTTTGTAATAACACATATCTGAAATTGTTTTTCATGGGGAGGCAGGGAAAACCAAAACCTTGTTGCTGTCTCACTAAAAACCAAGTTTCCACCCTGTTTCTCTACGCAGGGAAAAAAGGAGAAGTTTCTGCACATCAGTGTGTGTACATGTATAAATCAAAGAAAGTTTCAGTTTTAATGAAAACTGTGTTTTCCCAGGAAAAAAAAATTTCCAATTTCAGCAATCTGGATAAGTCTACATGGCAACATCACTGATGGCTCCTGCCAAGCCCTTCCTAAACACTGTCAGGACTAGCGATTGAGGGTGGGCTGCCGCTGCGTGTGCAGGGAACAAGCACCCAAACAGCCTTCCCGGGAGAAGGGACCCCTTCCAGCTGGACATCAGCTGCCATCTGAGCTTGTTTCTCTGAAATCAGTTGCTGAGCAACCCCTGATGTTGCCCATACACAGTAGCAGGCCCTTTTGACCAGACATAGAGACTATCAATGAAGTAAGATGATATAAAATTTTCATAAGTGCAATAAAGTCACAGCTTTGCCAAGTGATGATAACAGGCTCCTGTGCAAGCACAATTAAAATGAATTCAGATAAGACGGACCCCACAGCAGTAAAACACCCAATTTTAGGCCTGATCCTGGACTTTTTGGTGCAAAATGTACATTTAGCAACCTGCAGCCCACTGCAAATTCTGCTAAAACGTAGGATTGAAGCAATATTTCAGAGAATCAGATCCCTTCTTGGGGTCACTTGTGATACCCTCACCCGCCCTAAGAGACTCTTCCCTTTTCTCCAGGCTGCGCTGAAACTGCCGGGCTGCAGGACACTGCGAGCCACCCGCTCGCTCTCGCTCTCCCCCTGCTTCTCACTTTCACTCCCATTGGTTTCATGTTCCCTTTGCCATGCGGAAAAGCTTGTGAGCACATCCAGCCCAGCAGCAGGGTTTATCCTGGTTCCACCCACTGGGACTTTCCTAGCTTCCTTCTACAACAGTGAAGGGGGGGAAAAAAAAAAGCCAGATGGAGGCACGCAGCCGGCACCTCGGGGAGCGCGGGGAGCCGCGGTGCTCTCTTTCCCTGAGCTAGGTTTCTATTGTAGGCGGTGCATTCCTTGGGAGGGAGGGTGTGTGTGTGTCGGTGCCTTCCCACACTCGGGACAGCTCTTATTTAATGGGGGTCTCCATGCAGGGTAGATGCCAGAAGAGATTTCGCTGTTCCCAGCTCCCATCGAGGAACGGCAGCGGCTCGTACGCCCAGCATGGACCGCGTGGCCGAGATAACCCTGGAGGAGGCGGCTCCCGGCACCAGCCAAGCCTCCAGGATGCACCTCCGGGAGGATCTGAGGAAGATTCGGTGCGCGGTGCTGCTCTGCCTGCTCTCCGTGCTGGTCCTGGCGCTGCCCACTGCCTACCTGCTGGTTGGAAACCTCCGAGCCCCCAGCTCCTGCACCGGCCAGGTAAGAGCTGATTTCTGTCCTGCCACCCTGCAAGGGGGAGAACGCGGTGTTCTGCGTCGCCAGGGTTGGGTTTGGTTAGTTCTTTTATTTTCTTTATGAGTTTCTGATGTTTAAGGGAACTGTTACTCGCTGTTACATGCCTTCTTCCTTACGGAGAGCAAATCTGCCTGGGATAAATCTTATTTTTTATTTGGTCTTTTTCACTAACGGTTTCTGTTCCTCTTGTCTGAATTTCGCTAAGGTCGCAGTACAGCGCACAACTTTAAAACTTTTGTTGATACGCTGCAGGAAACGCTTAACAAAAATCCCTAGTTGATGGAAATCAGTGTCTCTCCACTGATTTCAGGCAGATTTTGACATTATGGCTCATTTTTCTCCCTTCTTTTGGGTTGACTCTGAGACTTCCCCTCCCAGTGTCCTGTTCCAGCAAATATCTGCTGACAGCGCTGCTGGTGTCAGTGGGTCGGTGACCATCATCCATCACTGGGCGGACAGCTACAGCTCTAGTATGTCATTAATGCAAACTTCTGCAGAGATAATTTGGGACAGTTAAAGAAGGCTGATCCTAAATTTTGCATCTCATTCTTTACTCACATCAAAAATTTCTCTAGATCCAGGGATCTGCTCAGCTCTTCTCCTTTGACAGCTAAAATCACTTTGCAATACAAGCTTGCTGCTGAGGCTGCTCTAACGCATTTCTGTGCCACCCAACTCCTTGTGCCAGCCTGCAAACAAGTGCCTCTTTCCATCGCAGCCGATGAATTCAGCAGGACTGCCCCATGCTAGAAGAATGCATATATGCATTTAGGTCTGAAGAACTAAGGTGTTAATTTTAGATTCAGGTCTGAAATTCCCCAACTAATTAGCCTGCTTGTTACACGCTCACTTAGGAACAGCAAAAGCAAGCAGTGGTAGCAAGTGGCCTCGAAAGCAGATTTCTAACCTCTAACCTACAGATGCTTAGAGTGCTGTACCGCAGCTGTGCGCATGTGCGCTCGTGGCTGCACAGATGTGCTAGCCCGCATTTGACCTCACATCTGCACAGCCGCCGTGTTGCATCCAAGCGGTGCTGGCTTCTGGGTGCAGCATCTTCTGCATTTCTCTGGTTGTATCTTCATGCACAGCTGAAAGGAGATGCAGTGGCCCTACCCTGTACCTCAGGCTGTCCTATTATTCGATTTCTTGCACGTGTGAGAGTCCTGTTACTGCGCTGACCCTGTTGCTGCTATTTAGTCCAGCTAGAGCGGGTGCATGTGGGGGGAAGAGGCTCTTCGGACAGTCTCAGATGTTGCTCTTTGCTCATGTTCTGTAAGGTTGCACAGAGCAGAACAGTTCAGTTCTTGAAATGATCTTAGGGTGAAATAATAAAGTGTCAGCCTGTTTGATTGGACTGATTTGTTCCTGGCTCTGGTCCCTGTTGGCAGAGTTAATGGAGAAAAGTATTTTTGTGAGTGGGTTTGCCTTCTTCAGAAGAAAAGCACGATGCAAGCCATGAGATTTGCTCTCGCCTGCGCTACGCTAGTGTGTATTTCCATGCATACGAAATGAATTATTAGTGTGTCATATTCCCACCATGATGTAATGAGCTGATCAGATGAGTTACAGCCTCTGAGAGCCCCAGTGAGGAAGAGAAAAACCATTGGGCTGGCCGCCTGCCCACTGCCGCTCTGGTGCCAAGCCCAGTGGGCGGAGCGCCCGGCTACAGTTCAACCGGATCCTGCCTCTTCCGAATTCTTCTTTCGCTCTGCTGGGGACTGACTGTATCACCAGTGCTGCCCAGTAACAGAGCGCAGACGGGTGGGTTTGTCTGTGGTGCTTTCCCCAAAGAGCCACGTCATGGGCTGAGCCCAGGCGCTCAGTCCTGCAGCTCGGTATAACTCTAGGATTTTTCAATCCATGGAAATATTTCTGGGCATAAGGGCTCCCAGGAAAATGTTTTTTTGCATGTCCTTCTGTATTTGAAGTGTTAGAACTGGCTTGCTAAAGGATGCCTTCCTCATGTGCCCCATTGATAGCCCAAGTGAGGAGGACTAGGCTTGGACCAGACGTGTGCCAGAGCTCTCTGTGGTGCCGGTTTTGGGGTGCAGATGCCCTGGGCATACTGGGAGCAAGTGGGCAGGCCCCAGTTTGCACCAGAGCCGTTTTCACTTGCTGACCCTTGCAGCAGTGAGCCCACGGAAGGAGTCCTCTCATTGCCCTGGGACCAGACCTCAGCCCACACACGGCAGATTATCGATTTCTCGTGCACTGGGGAGTGTAAATCTGGCCCCGGGAGGAGGGAGGGACCTGGCAGCTGAGCAGGCGAGAAGCAGACGTAGTAAATTCCTGAGTCCGTACTTCCTGGAGCAAGGAGGAGGAGAAGGGGAGGTGGGGAAGGTTTGTGCAAGAGGGGTGTGCCTCCTCGGTTTGCCGGCGGGGTGACGCAGTTTATTCATCTCTGCTTCTGTGTGGGTGCACATGGTACTCACCTTCTGCCTCTGAAGGGGTACAAAATCATCTTTTCCTCTGGAAATATCCCTTTCGGGGAAAAAAGCAGGGCAAGTTTATGTCATTACAGCATCTGGTGTGAGCCACCGGCTCTCTCTCTGTTGTGGTGTGATGTGTCTTGCATGAATAATTCAAGTCTGATGCTGGTTTCCCTGGACACCTTCCAGGGTCACTGCCCTGCTTCCCTTTCGGAAATAGGAATCACTTTCTTTTGTGCTTCAAGACAGAGCGAGGGAGAAAATAGGGTTCATTAAGCCATAACACATGGCTTGTGTTATGAGCAGGAAATCTAGAAAGGGCTCTAGTGGAACCCTTCCAGACAAAGGGCAGGACTGCTGTGCATCCTACCCAAAAGGAAGCCAAGATTCAGTCTGAGTGCACAAATCTGCCAAGGGAAGGGCACAGCAGCCACAAGAGCATCTCTGGCTGCCCCAGCAACCCGCTCAGCTAGCCCAATGCAGCACAGCATCAAGTCCTGCAGCCTGGAGATGTTGGTACTTGGGCTTATTCTCATGGCATCCTTGGTGCGGTAGGAGCACGAGCAGCATAAAGGGAGATTCCAAAAGCATGAAGCCAGAAAGCTAGCAACAAAGCTCAGACAAGGGCTGCCAGAACATGCAGAGCCAGAAGCCCTAACAGCCTGCCCAAATGGGAAAGAGAACCTGAAATAGCTTCCTGACCCCTAGGGATGGAGAAATGCCTGGGGAGGAGCGGTAAGCATCGCACCTGGTGCAGTGGGGTGGAATTTCCCTTCCGAGAGTCGACAGCGGTAAAACTCCCGACTGGCCGTCGCTGCCTTGATGCACATGGTCCTCATGGGCAGAAAAGCCAGGGAGCACACGCCCTGGGTATGTGCTTACACTGAGCACTATAGTCCAGCTGAAATACTCCCATTGAGGACAGTTTTTACTGCCACAGGACAGGCCCCTACCAAAAATGCCCAGCCCAGGTCATGCAGCATCACTGGAGCTAGAAAAATTGTGGGTGTATGAACCATGTACCACCTGCAGAGACCCTGCCTGTAAAGTAGCATCTTGTGCTAGGAATGGAGTGGATGGAGGTGCTGGGGATATTTTGCTTATGAACCTCCCTGCCCGCTTTTCCCACGCAGTTCTCTATGGGGTACCCCCATCCCTTCCCGGGGGGAAGAGGCAAAGCGCGTGAACAGGGGATGCTCAGCCCTTCTTCTGGCTTTAGCAATGTGTGGATAAAAATGCAGTGGGGCTTTTGGACATTCTTGGTATCAAAACAACATAGAAGTGCTTTGCATACCGCAGTCTTTGGGTTAGTTAGAACTGGCTGCTGAGGCATTGTTTGTCTGCAAGTCAGCTGTAAGGTGGGATTTTCAACATCACTCAGCACTGGTTACGGTCTCTCCACAGTAACCAAAGGGAAAATTCAAGCTGTGCTGTGAACTTTTCAGAGTCACAGCTAAGCAAAGAAGGAAAAGAGAGAAAAACACTAATTGTGTAAATGATCTCTCTATTATTTCATGCTGCTTAGCTCTCCCTCATCACCTCATTTACACCATCAGTGTAGGACCTCTGTGCCTATCTAGGACAAATATTACTAATACCTGGTCATTACATAGCACTGACTAGTGCTAAAATATTTTCTATAGAAGGTTTAGATTTGTATCCTTATCAAATGGCACAAATATGGAAAAAAATCTCCTACCCTTGCCAAGCAATAAAATAATTTCACACCTGGCAGCACCCTGCTCTGTCTGCTGCACCACACTGTCCTTTAGCATCTCTGAACGCAGCTCCTGCTCCTGGAGTTTCCATCTGGCTTTCTTGGGAAACAAGTAACTCAGGTTGCATGAAAAGCTTCTTCTTGATATCCTTCCCACTTTCCCATCACCTCTTTGTATTGCAACATCCGAGTTTATATAAAGCATTTCAGCAGAAGTTAGGCTTTATGTAAACAGTCCCGCCGAAGTAACGTGATTAAATGTCGGCTTGTGGTTGATTTGTAGCTCATTGCATACTTAGCATCATTAGAAAATATGTCACTTGATAAATATGTAGGAAGTGTCACATAAATAATGGTGTAAAATCCACTCACTCATACACATCTGGCCCAAAGCAAGACGGAGTGTTTGAGGGAAACCCTCGACACCGAGCTCCTGCCTCACCCCAGGGGAAGGACAGTGGCACCCAGTGATGGCTGTGTCACACCAGAAGCACAGTCATGTTTAGACATCGCAGCAAGTACACAGGACCTTGGAGAAAGTCATTAGTCATAATGAAAGGCCCAGACGTCAACATTTCTCTCTGCCAGCCGCACACCGAGTGTTCACACCGCTGTCTCCTCTAGCTGACATCTCCTGCAGTGCAGCAGGCTCCTAAGGCTGGGCTATGTGTGTGTGTACAGGTGGGAAGGGAGAGGGGGAAAAAAAAAAAAGGATAATTTTCCTTGAAGTTTTCTTTCTCCATTTTTTTTTCCAACACACCAGAGCCACTGTTTTAGAAATAATGGTTTTCTGCAGGAGCAGACAGATGTTTACTGTCGGTAAAACATTAAAATATCTTTGGGCTTACTAGAGTAGCTAGCAGTCCCCAAACCCAGGCAGCCAGCTCCCACAAGCACTCTCCTTCCCTCAATATAAATGATCTTTTTTCTACTTCTCCCACGGTATTTGAAGTTGTGTGAGACACAGCCACCAGGAGACAGCTCCACCATCTTCATACTAGGACTATTTCAACCTTTTTATTAAGCAACGTGCATCAAATCCTTAGCTGCAATCTGATCAGTGGCAGTTCACTCTATTCGATGTATTTATGGTAGCTGTCCATAAAACACACCATCTCACACCAGCGTGCTCCTCACAAACACTGTGTGATAGGGGTTCCTGACAGCCAGCCCTGAGGTGGCTGCAAAATCCAGACTGTCTGTGTTCTGCAATCACACGTGGCATAGACCCGCAGTGAACTGTGCCCTGGGGAAGGTACAAGGGATGCTCCTCACACCCCAGGGATGCTGGATCCAGCCTCAGCATCCTGCAGCATCCTCCAGCAGGGACCCATGCTGTTTTGCTGTAATAGAACAAGCACCCAGCGAGAAACCACTGGTCGTGCCCAAGTGTGATTCAGAAGGAGCAGCCCTGCTAGGCATGTGGCAGGCAGACAGCAGCTTCCCTTTGAGCTACTCAACCTAAACATCAGAACGGCTTGGCACAGCCTGGGGCCATGCCCTGCTGCCATGCAAATACCGGCTGGCACCTGGGTGTGTTACGAGCATGCGTGCGGGTGTTTGGCTCTAGAAAAAAATGCGAGAGGCGAGCACACGTGAATCACCCTGCCTTCCCTTCCCTCGGTGTAGTGTCAGCCAGCCACAGAGCTCACCCTCTGCCCGCTGCAGTCAGACCTGCTCAGCTCCTTTCCCTCTTCCAATGAGACAACACAACATTCAGGACAGACCTGAGCAATGGACTCACAGTCTGAAATAACACGGATGCAGAAAGAAGAGCAGGTGACACAGCAGCTCTGTAGCTGATGCACCCGTTAGTCTTTTTGCTGGCGTGGATGGACTGAGTGCCTGCAAAGGCTCAGACCTGCTGAGTCCCGAGACATGGAAGAACTGCTCACATCGCTGTTTGCTCTGCACAGAGGGACGGGAGCATCTCTAAGCAGCAGAGGTGCTCCAGCAGTGCTGGATGGGGGGTTAGCAATGGCTAATTCCCACTGGCCACTCCGCCAGTCCTCCCCCAGTTATGCCAAGGGCTCGTCCAGCCTCTGAACACAACTGGAGTTTAACACAACCACCACCACAGGGTGCCAGGTCCTGTCCCTGGCACCTTTTCTGAGAGGTAGGCGGTTTCAAACAGCAGAAAGCTCTCGCAATGAAGCAAAGCCCTGTCAGGGCTTGTCCTTTTGCATAAAACCTCTAGATGAGGTTCATAATATTACTGAAGCACGTGTTATTTTCTGGGATGGTGCAAACCAGACCCTCTGTGGAGGTGCTGTACACCCTGGAGCCCCGAGCTAACTGCTTGCAAATCTCTCCTGCAGGTCACAGAAGAGAGGGGCTCTCACTTTCTGAAGCAACGGGCAGTAACTTCTGGTGAGTTTGCTGGTCCTTTCCCCCATCTCCAACACCGTTGTTTACCAAGGGTTTGCAATCGCTGCTGGCAAACACCTCCCCATCTGCCCTGTGCTTTCACCACCTGAGCCAAACAAGCCGGGGCAGAGAGAGGCGAACCTGGGCGACAAGGTGCGGGGAGAGAACTGGGGCCACGGAAAAAGCACGAGCATTTCTAACCCCAGGGCTGTGCAAGCTCGCTCCTTCCAGTGCAGGCACAGACCTCCCCAGCAGCTCTCTGAGGTCTGTACAATGCCTGGAACATGCCAAAGCAGGGATCTGGGAGCCCGTGCACACTCATTCAAGGCCAGGCTGGATGAGGCTTTGGGCAACCTGGGCTAGTGGGAGGTGTCCCTGCCCATGGCAGGGGGTGGCACTGGGTGATCTCTAAGGTCCCTTCCAGCCCAAACCATCCTGTGGTTCTATGATTCTATGACTTGCATAGCAGCAAATGTCCTTACACACTTTTTTCTTTTTTCCCTTCAGTTACAGATACACTTTCCAGTGCAGAAAAGCCCAGAGCGCACCTGACAGGTAATGCTTGTTCAATCCTGTGGGTATAAGAGCAGATGTAGTGGTGCAATAATCTTGGTTTTTATGGGTCTGGTAGGATAGGATGTTGGAGGAAACATGGGGAAAATAACAATCAGCTTTGCCTTGTTGACCATGACAGACTTAGTGCAGCCTGTGTTTGGAGAAAAGAGCCCAGGAAGGAGGTAGTTGACAGAAACTTTTCTTCTTGCCACTTCTCCAAACTTCATTTCCTTGAATGAGCAGTTCTTGTAACTGAACTTAAATAGGTGCCTGATACCTTAGTGATCTGCTGAATCCCTCGGAAAAGGCAGCTGAAAGAGCCCAAGTGAGCCCTCAGTATTTCAGGGCTGATTTCTTTCCCAGCACAGTTTACTTCCCTAATCCACAAGCTCCTTCCTAATGCACATCCTCAGTCCCATCCCCTTTTGCATGCAGGTTGTTAGAGCTCCATAACTGACCTGTCCTTGTTCAAAATCACATCTTAGCTCACATGCAATTTTGCAAGAGGAAAAGGATCATGTTCTGCTAGTGCAAGCCTCTCTGTCCCCAGAGTCCCCCTGGCAGATACCCAGCCAGTCCCAGTGCAGCTGACTCAGAAGAGCAGCCGAAGCACAGCTCTGCCCATGGGAACTTCCCTGGGGTGCACAAAAGTCCATTTGCTGCAGGGAAGCACCCAGCAGTTTTCTTCAAATTTCCTCAGGCCTCCCGTTTGTAAAAATTCCTTCACCGTCATTCCTGAGCACTCTCCCTGGGACGGTGCCCATCCTCTTCAACCTGCCGATTCAGCCCAGCCACTGTTGGCCATAAGGAAAAAGCTCAGGGGACTTTATTGCTCCTCTTCTATACGAAAAGGCTACACCCAGGCTGCTGTGCTACGTAGCCATCAGGGAACCCAATTTCCATGAACTTATCTTTGATCTTTTTTTAGCCCAAGCATATTTTTGGTGCTGTGCCCTGTGGCAATGAGTTCCCAAGTTTAACAGTGCATCACAGCCAGAAAATATTTCCTGTTACTTTAAACTCACTGCATAATAATTTCTCGAGTGCCACCCTGGTCTTCCCTTCTCAGAAACCATGACTCGTGCATTGAAAGTGAAAAAGGAATAATTATTCTTCAGATCTTTGTTATGTTCCCCCACCTCAGGTACCTTTTTCAAAGTGAAGGTGGTAGACTACAAACTCTCACTTCCAGGAAATCCCTTCCTGATTCCTACTCTCTCTGTCTTTTTCTAGTTTAGACACAAATATTCTGAAGGTGAGAGCAAAGGAAAGGAATGAGAACTAGCCACAGTACTTTCATGGGAATGCACCTCTGAACTAGCAGCAGCAGAATGACTCAATGTTTTGGTCCCTCTTCCCTTATGATTAATTTTCCACCTGCTCTTGGCCTTTGTAACACATACTAAGCATTTTGAACATATCCAAACTAGTATCAAGCTCTCCTCTCCCACAGTAGCTGTAGCTAGTGAAGAATGGGACAATCCATGCAAATACCTAGCTAGGAATTTCCTCCGTCCCCATTCTTGTCTGTGTGCTCAAGTGTATTTGGTGCTGACTGCACCGTGCCATGCCACCATCCCCTCTGACTTATTTGTTTGCACTTTGGGTCAGGATGCAAACCAATGCCTGTTCCTTCTTGTCACCAGCCTGTGGCTCAGGTGGATGAACTATGTTGGAGAAACCCCATCAAGTACCTGGCTCACAGTTGTCATATTGACCTTTTAAGGGCAGTTATTAAACTCCCAGGGCACGATCTTGAGCAGCAGAGACCCTGCAGCCACAGGACTTTGCAGTACGTGCTGTACAAGGGCTTTACTACAAGAGTAAACTCAGACTCTAATCTCCTGCTGAGACCAGGAGTCTGGCCTCAGAGAGCAGCGTTCAGTATCAGCCTCTTCACCAGTAAGAGCTAAGAATTGTAGAAACCCCACAAGTTCACCAATATGCCACAAAATGTACCCAAACGCTGCCAACCAACAGGGATTCTCCAGCAAGGGACCTAAACCAAAAGGTATTTTGGGAAAGGAGAAGTAACTTCACGTGTAAGGGATGCCAAAAATTTATAGTGAAAGGGAAAGCAATGATCCCTTATTAAAAGCAGATTTTATTTAATTCAAGAATTAGCATAATATATATGTTTGCAGGAATTACAGTTCCATATCTTTATGAAATCATTAAATGACAAGTACAACGTACAACTGCTGCTAGAAAGGAGCTATACTGTATTCAAAGGCACTCGAACAGGCATTTTTCCTCTTGACCAGTATTGAAAGCATGGGAAAAATTCATTAACTTGCAAATAGAGAGCATCAATAGAGTGAGCTTTAACCTGAAAGGGAGGTTATAGCTGTAAAACTTAGAGTTGCCTAATTCTAGAAGTTAGGAAATCACGTACTTCATTTGAGATGCCTGTTAGTCATAAAAAACATTGAAGAATTGAGTGTCATTGACATTTTAAGTGTGTTGTTGTACACAGAAAATATTTCACATACAGCTTCTCTTCAGTTTTCCCCCCTGAATTCCCAAGATGCAATAGAGCCCAGGACATTTTCTGGAAATATTCTGATTTTTTCTGGTCCTTCTCATCTCAAACAAGATTTCATCTGCTACCAACTGATCTCTGGGAGGTATTATTCCAAGCTCTTGTTGTTCTTGACCAGTCCCCAGACACCCAAGAGGTAGATGAGGATGAAGGCAGACGAGTACTTTCACTTTCTTTTATTCCTCTCTCTCTGTATCAGGCAAAGCTCCATTGGCTCTAAGCCTCGTAGCCTTTATAATACTTCAATAATTTAGTTTGGCTTGTTATCATAATCCCTGTCTGTCGTTCTTCCCCACAGAAATACTCTTCTCATGTACTTTGCCTCCTGGGGAAAGATCAGAAAGATCTGACCATTCAGCAGCCCTGACAGGCAGGCTGGGAAGAAAAAAAATCATTATTTTGTTGTGCTACTCAGAGAATACACAAGAAATTGCACTCCTAACACCTTCTTGTCTCCTTAGGGATTATTTATTGCTAGAAAAGAGAAACAAATAGATGCCACTGGGAGCTGAACACATTAGTTTTTCTGAATCTCATTTCACCTGGGATAAACCTGATGGTTATTGCCAAGAGAACTTCAAAGCTTTCCCTTACCCACATTCAGTTTGCCTCCCTGCCCATGTACACACATCTCTTCCCCAAATACTGAATCAAAATCAACCCTAAACGTTAAGTCGAGCTCTTGAAAAAGGTCTTATTTCCTGGAAATCTGTTATCTCAATCTTTCTGAACCTTTAACATTATCTTTTCAGGTTAGTTTTAATACCCGGCAGAATCTTAATGGTTCTTATCCTCTTCCTTTTCACTGCCTCAGCTGCTGTCTTACCACAATAATTTTATGGGGCAGTCAGGAAGGAGAAGAGGAAACTCTTTTTCTTCCTAACAGAAAAATGAATAAGAACTAGGACTCATTTTCCTGGCTGTCCTGTGAGAGGTATTGAAAGGGTGGAGGAGAGGAGAAGGGAATAGGGCAGCAGTTCCCTGATGGTTCCCCTGCAGCCTGGGAGCATCCTTGGCTTGGATCAGACTAACGTTGGGATCTGGGTTAGAGCTCTGCTGGTAATCAGCTAACTACAAGACTGGGAAAAATTCTGGAGGAAAGCTGAGGCTAACACCAAGCTTAGTGTTTCGTTACAGCAAAGCATTTTGAAAAAAAAAATTGAGATAAAAATGGTTTTGGATATAAAATGTTGCTTTGAAATTGGGCTTCTTGAAGCACAGGGGAGTCTTCTGAGTTTTGGTAAAATCAAAGGACACTGGTCAGCCAAAGGCAATTCTACAGCAAAAGATTTCATTGCAAACACTGAGCAAGAAAAGCTTGACTCAAGGGCTAACAACCGCTAACATCCTTCAGAAGCACCTTGTCAGGAAGAGAAGTTCAGGTGTCTAAGTGCTTGGTGAGAGATCGTGCTGATCATCGTGAAACTTCCGCGAGCACAGCAGTGTCTGTCTAAGAGAAAATTGCAATCCATTGCTACTGAAGAAAANGAACACTGAGGAAGAAAGGCTTGACTCGGGCTAACAAAGGCTAAAATCCCTCAGAAGCACCTTGTCAGGGAGAGAAGTTCAGGTGGTGAGAGATCGTGCTGATCATCATGAAACTTCTGCGAGCACAGCAGTGTCTAAGAGACACAATTGCAATCCATTGCTACTGAAGAAAATGCTGATTAGTGTCCCAAACCACTTGATACAGGCATGGTACCCTGTGTACAACTGCCCCAGCGCTGGTTTTGCTTAAGGACAATGTTTTTACATAGGTAAGACAGCACCCCGGTCCTGCAGGGCAAAGCCATCTGTAGTGTTCCACAGTGTTGTGAGACTCAGTCTTCAGGAAGGACAGTCCCACAACCAGGCTGTCCAGCCCCTTTGGGCAGCCTGTGCTGGCCAAGGTCTGCCANCGTGCTGTGAGCCTCAGTCTTCGGGAAGGACGGACCTGGCCCACAACCAGGCTGTCCAGTCCCTTTGGGCAGCCTGTGCTGGCCAAGGTCTGCCAAAGCATCCTTGGCTTTCATTCCCGATTGCTCAGATCTGGACACCCTATGGACCCTCCAAAACTATCACTGGGCAGTCGGCCTGCAGCCAGTTCACCTCAGTTTTCAGGCTCTAAAATAAGAACAATTCTGTCCTAGCATTTTGATCACCCTGTTTCAATTGCTCGCCCTCTGGAGTAGAGATCTCATGCTACATCCAGCAGCATATTGCCGGCTGCAGCAAACTAACCCACCACTTCTCCTTCTCTCTTCCTCCCACAGTGAAGAAACAAGACTTCACCAACACCGTGGGAAACCACCTGCCCATCCTGCAGTGGGAAGACAAGCGAGGCTTGGCCTTCACCAAGAACAACCTGAGTTACTCCAGCAACGCACTGGTGATACCTGTGTCTGGGGACTACTATGTCTACGCTCAGGTCACTTTCCGAGGGCCCATTGAAGGTCACAGTAAAACCAGTTCTGTCACTGAGATCATCACCAAAGTCACTGACAGTTACCCCGAGCCCACCAAGCTGCTGACCGGCACCAAGACCCTCAGTGAAGAGGGAAACAGCTGGTTCCAGCCCATTTATCTGGGCGCTGTGGTCTCCTTAGAAGCAGGAGACAAGCTGATGGTCAACGTCAGTGACATCAAGCTGGTGGATTACACCAAGGAGCACAAAACTTTCTTTGGAGCCTTTTTACTGTAGGGCCCTGGCAGCAGCTGGTGGGGGCTTCTGGTGTGACCTCAGTGGACCTGGGGTTTGTGGGTGCGTGTCGGGGTGCCATCTCTGTGCTCTTATCCTTCTTCTGTACTGTCACTGCCCTGCAGCTTCCCGCAGCCTTAAATTAAGGGGTAGGGAAAGCTGAAGCCACAGGCTGAATTGAACCAACCAACCAACCAAACCACCCAGAAAAATGAAAGTCAGATTAGAGGGGAAAAAAAAAAATTAATTCTGAAAGTAAAAACTGAGAGATCTTCAAAACTTTGTAGGCTAGGGAGGAACAGTTTGTACCTGTGGGTAGGAATATTGATCTTGAATGCTGCATCTAGGCTACATCACTAATTCCACCTCCAATGTACAGTTTCCTCAACTCAAAATTAAGTGTTTTGAACTTTCTCCAGCACTTCCAGTATGGTTTTGCATGATTCTTCTTCAGATTCTTGGTTCTAAAAGGTAATTACTTTTCATAATTTCTTTACGAATAGATTTGCTCAGTACTTTGCACTAACATAAAGCTCAGATTAATTATTAACTGCTTAATTAATCCCTTCCAATTTCCCTGTAGATTAAAATTATATCTGTGTTTTGCAGGAGCTAGTTGAAATTTTTTTTTCCCAATAAATTGTTTACAGTTCTTTAAGTTAATATACAACCTCAAAACTTTATGCAAAATTTCTAGGGAACGCATACAAACACTTTCTGTTTCAGCATGAAAGTGGAAACTCCCCGCCAGGTCCCAACATTAGGAAAACAGAAAAGACAAGGCAGAGAGAGACAAGCAACAGAATTTTCCACATTTTTAAAATCAACCACTGAAATTTCGAGAGAAAACCTCTGCAATATTTTGCTTTCCATTATGTTTAGTGCAAATCAAGTGCAAAAAAAAAAAAATCACTGTCTTGGTGCTCCCCCTTGCAACCACTGCCAATGCTGCAGCAGTCCCCTAACCACGAGGGACTCCCCACCCTTTCCCTGGGTGAAGGCTGACAGCCAGCAGTCCCTACACAAGGTCAAAGACCCAAAGACACGATCGTGGTATGCCATGGCCAGGTGCAGAGCTCAGGGAGATGTAGCTTCCAACCTTGCACTTATTTATTTTCAGAGACCTTACTGTGTCTCAGGGAAATTCCCCAGCTTTCCTCTCCTCCCACAATAAAAACATCCCTGACAATGACACAAGTCAAGTTCTCATAGACTCAGACTTTACATTCTTATCTGGCAGGAGGTCTCACACTTGAGCACATGGTCCATGATACAACGCTGCCCATCTAGGAGACCTTGACAACGTCCCTGCATCAAAACCTCATTTCCACTTTGGCTTCTCATCCTTTCTTTGACTTGTCCCCTAGATCCCTTTCTCCCACAGGCACCTTCCCGCCTTCTTGACCCTGTCCATTAGGTATAGGGACAGCTCATTGTCCAAATCTAATTTTCTACATGCAACTTCTCTCTTACAGTCACCCCACTGCACAGAGAAAGCTGACATCTGAAAATAGGTTATGACGGCAGAAAGTCAAGGTAATGATCCTGCCAAACACTCTTGGCCAAAACCTCTTATGTCTTTATTAGCTAGATTTACTTCCATCTTTAAGTCCTTACCCCTGCTCAGCCTTTTCTTTTAAGCTGAAACTGGCTGAGATGGGAGCAGTTATTCTCCGTGTATCCGTTCAGTACCCAGCACGCACAACCTGGCCTCATTCCTTCTCAGCAAGGGTGTCTGATCATTCATCTCCTTGGAGGGGCTGTTCCTACTGCTCAGAACCACCCACCACCATGGTGAAATCTGGTGAAATCTCGCTCTTTTGGCATTTCAAGACAAGGTTATTCTCTGGGAAATCCCAAGACTTTCCATATCTCAGGCTTTCTAAAGTGTTCTCTCAACACCCCCCGTTGAGTCCTTCTGAGCTTCTGATCCCTTAGTTGTGTGTCCAGAGTAGCATCTGAACTCGTAAAAACATGAGATTTGCTGCTTTTGCAGACCATGACTTAAAGCACTTTAGGTGACGGGCACACAAAAGAGTGTGCTAAATCTCATAAAGGGAAGACTTCAAAACGACCTGTCCAGGACAGGTGATTCTCAGCAACTAGGTGGGAAAGCTTCTGTGAAGTGTTACATAGGACGGATTTGGTTTATCTTTGGAGAAGATTGGAGTGCAAATTCTGGCTGTTCTGAGACAATTACAGACATTCAGAAAGGTCTTTATTTCTACAGATGAGTTGATGTAGCATCTTCTGAGGCCATAACACAATCCTGATAGGCTTGTACAGCAGATTTCTATAAAAACTGTGTCTAAAGTCATCATCGCTTAACACCTGGTGTGCTGAATGATGGTAAATACGAGGTGTGGAGGAGAGGAGTGGCGAATACACTATTTGGCATACAGTAAAAAAGCCTTCTATGGGATGTATACACATATACATATATATTTGTGTATATTCCTTAGAAGTTCTAGGAAGCCCATCGGCAATGAGCCTTTTCTACCACAAAGCACAGAGTTTGCATCCACTGTATGCCAAGGATACATTTCACCAGCAAAAAAATGCCTGCTGCAGCTCCATTACTGGTGTGACTCTCTCGATCCATTATCTATGGCACAAAAATATTTATTTTAGTCCAGTTAGGGAAGCTTTTGCACCCCGTTACCCACACCAGCTTTTAGCACAGTAGCACATTTTTGTATGACATAGAGTAATACATCTGCCATCACTTGTTTTAAAGTGGTGCAGGAATATTAATCCACACATCTTCCCTAGTGGAAATTCTCTCTTTCTCCCCTTTTTTTCCCCTCTCAGTGCTAATAATGTTTCTATAACAGTGACCAGCAAGTACAATAAGTATGCAGGGGCTGATTCTGACCCTATCGTGTATCTGAAGTTTCTCCACAGAAGTCAATGGCATGAAGTCAGAGTAAAGCCACTTAAGCGAGACAGAGGTCAAGCTTAAAGGGAAATATCTCAGACTGAACCTACGCTGTGGATTCCCAGATTTTTCCAAAGCTAAATAGGGACAGAAGTGTTCTCGGAAATTGTGTTTAATGAATTAGAAAACTTTAACGTAAATAATTTCTGGAGATGTGAAAATGCATATCCATCAGCATTTTCAGGTCGAATGACAAGATGATGAAATCGGGTCCTGTGAACAAGTGACCTTTGAGTCTGTGGTCAAACTGAAATTATGTTTTGTTTTGGGTGGATGTGAAACTAAAATAGTTATAAGAAAAAATCCAAGCTAGAGAAAAAGGGTGAAATAGGCAGCTCATGGTAAATGAGTTAAAAATACATGATTTCAGGTTTTGACCCTTACATTTCTTAGGGAAAAAAAAAAAAAAAACAAAACACTTTTCAGAACAAGACCATTGAAATAAGAAGTAACAGATTTTTGTTTTTAAAGATGAAGTCTGATCAAAATATTTTGGTTCTTAGGAACTCTCTTCTTCCCTAATCTCTTTGATCGCCAAAAAACTAACACTAAGTATAACCCAAATTTACAAAAAGGTTCACTTACCTACTTCTTCCTTTCCTCTTACAAACTAAGAATTGGCAAACAAGCATTAACTTTCCATATACCTACAAAAGTAAATTTAAATCAAACTATAGGGGTCACAGCTCCAATCTTACCAACATACGTTTGTGCTGTACTTAGTCCTGAGCAAGCTCAGTTTTCCTCTTTGGCATATGGGAGGAGTAAAATCTACATTGCTCAAATTAAAAGTGGATAAAACGTTTTATCTGTGTTTACCCTCAACTACATCATTGTAGGAGCAACCCTCCAAACCAAGGAGCGCTGCCATGGACCATCTCCAGCACATGTATGTTGTCAGGATTAGGGTCTAGAGGTGTAAAACTGAAGATCACGTTCCATAGTAAAACAGAATTGAAATGATGCAAAGGATGCTGCTGAGATGATTTTGGACATAACAGTTCAATGATTATTAGGATGAGCAGACCCCTGGTGCACAGGGACCCTACCAGGCTGTACTGGGATGCAGCGCAGACCAGGTGGAAGGCATTCACTTGTGATTTTCAACAGAGATATTTCAGAATTTTAGAGGAATCTCTTTTTTCACCTCTTTTCTGGTATAACTGACCATACCGCGCTTTGTTTTATTAATCTCCTGGATGGTCCATCATTTCAGATGAGAAATGAGGAGAAAATTCATTCTTTAGAAGAATCAGAAAATTTCAATATTTTTTGCCCAGATCTGGGTATTAGACACCAGTATAGCATTTTGCTACTGTAAGGAACTTTATGTAAGTGATTTTATACTGTATTGTGCTTCAGTACTGATGTGTGTCTTTACCAGTAGAACTGACTTAGCTGCTTGTTTCCATATTTTATTATAATAAAAATGTAAGTTAATTAATGTGACCACTTCTGATCCTGGTCGCCTTCCAAAACCACTGACCAACCAGCACGCTCAGGAGTGATCAGCCAGATAATGCTGATGTCTAAGAAACCTGTTATATTGTGTGTTAACGTGTGAATGAGCGTTATTTTATGGACAGTTGGAGGTTCCTCACCAGAGTGAACTCAGATTCAGACTTTCCCGCTGGGGCTTGTAGAGACTTGTGTTTCAAAAGGCAAAAATAGAAAAGTTGAGCAAATTTTCTTTTTCAGTCCCTTTGCAGCGTGGGGAACAGCTGGTTCCCTCTTTTTGTTATTGCTTAGTCTATTTTGAAAAAGGAAGTCGGAGGGAAAAGCAGTGTTTATCAGAAAGTGCATCACAGCAGTACCCCCCGCCCGCTGGGTCGGGGACCGATGCTCCCCGCCAAGCACCCACGGGAGAGGGAACCACAGTGTCACCCCCTGCCCAAAAGCCAGCTCTGCGCTGTCTACAGCTGTGCATAAAAGCATCTTGGCAGCTTGGGAATTAAATGATTCCAATTGCTTGGGTTCTGGCTGCCAGGCACAGCCCAGCTAGGAAATGCCGGCCAAACGAGGGTCGAAGTCTCGTTTGGAGGCAGCAGAGCTCTGCACACCCTTAGCCCTGTTCTGCCTCAAGCTTTGCTGTCCTTAAACTTTCAGCACAACAGCAGCACGCACTGCATGGGTATTTCTTATCCTGGGTGGTGTTATCTTCAATTCCTCTGCTGCCAAAAATGCTAATTCATTGGGCGTATTATTTTGTATTTCATACATTTCTTTTGTTTTCCTGGCTTGAACTCAGAGTATCATATTTAAATTGCTTTAGAAGAGGTTTCTGGTTAAGGGCTCTGTGCTCTGGCTTAAGGAAGGTTTTCCCTTGAAAACTCTGAGGGAGGACATGTGCTTACCCTGGTTTCCATCCACTTGCAAATGCCCAAGATGGTTTGTTAGCAGCCTCCCTAGATCAGAGTTAATTACACAGTAGGAATCAGACCACTTTCTCTTGTAACACCAAAAAGATGTTGGAGATTAAAAAAAAAAATCCAATAGCTACCTCACGTTTAAAAGAACAGCAAAGGCAAATTATAATTTTATTATTTTCTGGTTTAACTGGAGCTAAGCAGAATTCAGTTGGTTTATTGCCATTTTACGCTGTGCTTTGCACATATAGGGTAATAGCTTGAGTTAACATCATCTTTGTGGTCTGAATACCCTGGCACATCCAGTCCCTCCCCGAGAGCATTGTGCTTCATTTTGCCTGCCTTCAATGACACAGGTGTCTATTCTCAATAAATTTCTAGGCTCCTCTCTAGCGAGGCAGGGGGAGTGATGCACATTGCTGAAACGTTGCACATGCGAGGGAAGGTGGGGATAATGGAGGTGGGCTGCAGAAGGATGTAGATAG
>VZTO01020751.1:0-16463 GCA_013400615.1 Syrrhaptes paradoxus
TTTCCCCCCCTCCCCTATTTTGATTTTACAAGGTTCTCGTTTTTACCAAGTGGCTAATTGGGAACCCACCACCCCTGAGTTACAGCCGGTTCCGCCACCCCCCGAACTCTGTGTGCAAATCATCCTGCTCCTGCAAAACTGCCGAAGGTACAGACCTTGTCTTTTCCTCCCCACCTCAGTACCAAGAGTTCAGATGAAATGAGGAGAGGAGATTCATTCTACAGCATTTTGCTTTTACTCCTTCATGGAATCTTTCCAATGCAACTTCACAAAAGCAACGAAAATAAAATCTCTCTCTTTTTTTTTTTTTCTTCTAAAAAAAAGATCATGTCCCACAGATTATGTAGTGCAATCGGTTATCTGGTAGAAAAAAGTTATCTTCTTCAGCTCCAGGGAAAGGAACGCTGAAAACAGTTCCATGGTCTCAATAAAAATAGGGAAGTCTATCCGGGATCTTCTATACAGTTTATTTTGTGCTGGACACACAATACCTCCTGCTCTGCCTTTAATTGAAGAGAATAGAGTCCGGGTCCTGGTTCGCCAGCTGTGCAATGTGCTTCAAGACGTCCTTTTTGGTAATGATCCCCAGCAGCTTCCTGAAAAACAAAACCAGAGTTTCAGTGCATCGGCACCCCCAGGAGGGACCCTCGCTCTCAACGTGGGGCAATTTAACCCAACCACGGCGCTGCCGCTCCACACCCCCCAGACCCTCTGCCAGCGCCGCACGCTAACGGAGGGAAGAGGCTGCAACCGAAAGACGAGTCCTCGTTACTAACGTCCCCCTTGTCTGAAGGGATCACCCTGAGTGTCTGGAGCCGCGTTTTCGGTCACCAAACACCGAGTTTCTGACGGACACCGCAGCGAAGTCGGACACACGGCCAGCCCCGAGCGGAGGCTGGGAGCCCTCTCCATCGCTTTGAGAGCCACGGCCCCCGGAGCTGTGTCCTCGCCCTACTGGCTCCACGTCACTGCTCCAGCCCGAGGAGGCTCGGCCGTTCCCCAACGGCCTTCTTCCAGCCCGCTGCTCCAGCTCTGCACAGCAGAGGCTCATGGAAGGAGGGGGACCCCAGGCTCTCACCCGTTGTGAGTCACCAGGCACTGGCGCAGCCCCAGCTTGCGGAATATATCCACGACGATCTCCATGGGCGTCTGGTCGGTCACTGTGAACGGACTGAGGTCCAGGATGCTCCTGAGTTTCAGCATGGAGGGGGAGCTCGGAGGCAGCGGAGGAGAGTGGTCAGTGAAATAAATAATGGAAGTGCTCACGATCCCGTCCTGCTTCTTCCGGGCATTTTCTGGAAGAAAAAAAAAATATATTTGATTAAATATCATCCCTCCTTTCCTTTTCCAAACTGAAGAGCTTTACAGCCCTTACACGGCACCAGTATCTTGCCTCTTACCAACGGAAATGATGAGATCTCTCCTGAGGACAAACCCAACAAGCCTTTGGGACTCCCGCGACACCACCACCGGGTAGCCGCTGTAGGTGGTTTCATTGATGATGGTCTCCACGTCCTCCACGGTCATGCTGTCCTGAGTGATGACGGTCAGAGGAGGATCGTTCCTCCGCGGCCTCATTACGTCCATGGCAAGCGTCTTGTGCGAGAACTCCTCCTTGGCTTCCAAGAAGGGGTACCCGTTGAGGCGAATGTGGGCGTCGTAAATGCCCTCGCGCCCGATGGCATCCGCCACCCACTTGCTGGTCATGGCTGCGGCCATCAGGGGAACGATGTACTCCAGCCCGCCGGTGAGCTCAAACATAATGACCACCAGAGACACGGTCATGCGGGTCACCCCACCTGCCGACGGGAAGACAGACGAGGTGAACGGGCAGTTCGGGGGGTTTCCAGGCAGGAGAGCTGTGCTGAGGTCTGCCACAGCTGTCCTCTGCCAACGCACCCAGAAAAGGTCTCGGATCAGCACCAGGCTGGGCTCCCACATCCCACTCAGCACCGCATCCATCCCAGCCGGACCCATCCGTCCCTTCCAGAACACCAGGCCATGGGCTGGCTTACAAGGGGTTTTTAATAATTTTTATTATTCTTTTATAACAGCATTTTGTCTTGGCATATTTTAATTTTGTTCTTGAGATCCAAGTCCTGAAGCTGCTCCCAAATATTTCAGAGGAGCTGTGCTCCAACAACCACCTCCTGGAGGGGTCCATGCCCGCTAGTACTGTCCCGTGGGAAACAGAACAGCTAATGAAGGGGAATCATGTTTGGTTTTCATCAATTATATGCAAAAAAGAAGGTTTATCCCCTTTAAAAAGATCAAAGATGGATTGTTCCTGAAATGAGAGCTGCTCCTGACGCAGCCAAGTAGTCCCTTAAGAGTTAAAAAGATTATTCCCTGGAGGAGAGGGCTGGGAATGGCAGTGAGAGCGAAGGGCAGCCCCGTGCTCTCCATTTCTGAAATTCAGCCAAACAAGTGTTACCAAAAACCAGAGCACGCGAAATTAGAGTTCCAACATAAGATTTAAGGCTGGAACGGGAAGTAAAATGAATTGAAACCCCCCCAGGAAAACCCACAGTCCCCGGCCAGTCTCGTTTGTTCCGTTCAGGAGACTCCCCAGGGAAACCCATCACCTCCAGCGAGAGGCTGGTGCTGGCAAACGGGACGAGAAACACGCTGCGTGTTCTACCACGAGGTTTCTGTTCTCGAGACGAAGCCAGGGACGAAGCCAGCTTCCAGGGACCGCGAGAGCGGCAGCAACATCTCGCTGCTCCACGCCTTCACGCGGCCAACCCAGACCCAACCCGCGGCGGGGACCCCGAAGGAGCCGGTGCTCACCGAGGCACGCCGCGGCCCCCACCATGGCGTAGAGGCCGGGGGTGATGCAGTCGGCTCCGGGGCTGCACCAGCCGCTGAAGATGGCCCAGTCGTGGTGGTAGAAGGCCAGCTGCTCCATGGCCACGCCGAGCATCCTGCCCGCGATGGCTCCCACCGCCATGCTGGGGATGAAGAGACCCGAAGGGACCTGGGGAAACACGCGGCGGTGAGCACAGCGTTCCTCGGCCACGTCACAGACTCGTGATGGAGGAGACTCGGAACAGGACCGAGGGTACGCCGGAGGGCAAACGGGGAAGGACGCTTTGCTCTACCACCGCTGCCCTCTGGCACCCTCCTGCTGGGCAGCGTCCGCACCAGAGCTGGAACGTGCTCCGTGCTCCTTCCCGAGCAGGAGAAACAGCCACACGAGAGGTTGGATTTCCCCAGAGAACATCACACAGCTTCACCTGCGCACCAAACGCTCCCCAGCCTGTCCAGCCACCCCAGTTCCTGCACACATGGGATGTGCCGGCACGGCTACGATAAGCTCTTACAAATGAAGATCTCAATCACTTTGCAATTAGCTACTGCGCACATATTGTGTGTGTATCAAACAGGCTTCGGGCAGGACAATTCAGCAGCATTCCGTGTTTGGAAAGCGGGACGTGAAGCTCTGAGACTCCAGCTTTGGTGCTGGAGGTTTCTACTGCCCAACAGAACAAATAATCGCAGTCTGTCACCTTGTCCCCTTCCTAACAGAGCTCGGGGAGGAGAACATTCTGTTTATTCAGCAAATAAAGCTCTGAAGTGTGGGGTTCCCGCAGAGGATGAGAAGGACGCGAGCTCCTTCACAGGCAATTCTTACCTTCATGCCGAAGGTGAAGATGGTGATGAAGACTTTCATGACGAGGGCCAACGCCAGCTGCCACATGGCGGTGTAAACCCCTGGGCCAGCGGCTCGGTCGGGCAGGTCATCCCCTTTGGTGCTGTTGAAATCGTTCACGTACTCGCAGAGCTTGGAAGAGTCCAAGATCCCGCAGTCGTTGAAGAGCTCAGAAATCAGCTCGCTGGTGCTCATCCGGGTGTACTCGTTGGGGAAGGCCAGCACGGCCGTGATGGCAGTCACCGCAAACACCTCCAGCACCGGGTATTTCCCCAGCTTGGTCGTCTTGCGTCGCCTGCACCAGGCGATGTTGCTGCGAATGAAGAAAGCTCCCCAAAGGCCACCAAATATTCCCAGAAGGATGAAGGGCACGAGCTCCAGAAGATGCCAGGGCATGTGAAACTCCACGTAGAAGAGAACCAGGCGGCTGTTCCCAAAAGGGTTGATGGAGCGCAGGGTGAACGCGGCGACCAGAGCAGCGAAGAAGGAGCGCCACAGTGTCTTGAGAGGAAAGTAGTAACTGACCTACAAAGGAAAAACAAAGCGGCTTCAGTCACTGTGACACTTGTCACTACACCGATCGCTGCCCAGGAACAGCATCACCGCTGCACGGAGTGAAAGCGAGGACCGAGACCAATGTGCAGTGGGTGCAATCCCTCCTCTCCAGCCAAGCTCCAACGCAGAGGGCAATGACCAGGATGGGTCCTGCCCTGCACACTTCCAGCAAGTGCCCCCTGAGATCCCTGAAGTGGAGGTGGCTCAGTAACGAAAGCTGTTACAAACCAGCTGAACCTGGAGAACTATCTGCCTCGCGTGCTCTGCAAAGTCCAGACGTGCCAACCAGCAGTGCTTGCCGTAGCTGCCACCGCAGCCGGTGCTCAGCTGAGCAAAACTGTCCCGCTGCTCCTCTGAGCTAAGCCCTGAAGCAAGCAGCGGTGAAACACGTCACGTCTGGATCGAAAGAACAAGGATTAGAAGCTTTTGGGAAGAAAAGGAGCTCGGTAAGCCAGGAAGGTTTGCTCCCAGGTACCCTGGGCCAGAGCTGTCAGGACAGAGTGGACAGACGGAGAACATGCCGGAGGCTGTGGCTATGAGCGGTCAGTGTTGCTGAGCACAGTCAGTCCAGGGGAAATTAACAGTTTATTGCAAAGCTGCGGACAGACGTCATCCAGAATAAATTCCCCAGTATTCGTAAGAATTACCTGAAACCCCAATAAGCTTTTAGGTTGCTTGGCCTTGTAAATACAGCACCAATCAGTATTCAAGAGGCTCTCCTTTCCACACCCAAGCAGCTATGAGTGGACTGTATTTTTAAAGCAGCAGGGTCAGTTCTTGCAATAAAACAGCTCGCCAAGAGCAAACAGAAAATGCTGATGTTACCTCTTCCAGGCTAAAGAGCACTCCTCCGATCGGTGCACCAAAAGCTACCGACACACCAGCAGCTGCAGCTGCTGATAACACCTAGGAGAGAAACCACAGACCGTCAGGCACCTCCAGCCCCTCCAGCCTCCCCCGGCTTTGCTCAGGGCTGCACAACCCTTGTCTCCACGGCGGGCACAGTAAGCCGGGGTCTGACCTGTCGTAAGGGCAGCAGGGGGTGAGCCCCTTCCCCAGGGAGAAGGGCTGCAAGGAGCTGCAAAGACACGGGTGCTAGCATCCCAACAGTCCCACCCCCAGATCAGCACAAGGGGCATCACTGGCAAGTGCCTTTTTCTGTTTCCGCTGCCTTCACGCCACGCTTTCACCTTGAAGTTTCGGTGAACCAGAAGAGCAGCAATTCCACCTCCCGGAACACCGGGAATTCCCCCGCGTTTTCCCGTCTCACAGTCACGCTGCTTCTCAGACGAGGGCAACGTGCTGTAACCAGAGGTGCTGCAGGGCCACCCACAACCCTGCCGGACCCCGGGGGGGATTCTGGCGGGTTTGGTTCAGCAGAAGGTAAATTGGCCGATATGATCCTACGCATCTCACAGAAACTGTTCTCCAGAGACTTATCCGGAGAAAAGCCTGTGCAGAAACACTCGGGAGATGTCAGCTGGGTTCTTGCACCACTGCTGTGTCCCTGGAAGCAAAGCCATGTGCTGTCACCTCCTAACCAAGGGAGCTTTTGCTCCAGCTAGGTGCTGCACTGAGGACACGCCAAAACGGACCCATTTCCATCCACCAGTCCCCCAGGGCTGCCTCACCCTCCGTACCTCCCTGCGCTTGGCTTCGTTCTTCCTGTATTTGGTGAAGAGGTGACACAAGATGTTCCCGCAGCAGCAGGCGACGTGCACCAGGGGCCCCTCCTTGCCCAGGCTCAGCCCAGAGGACACGGCCAGCACTAAGGTGATGGTTTTGATGATCAGCGTCCACTTGCCCAGGTAGCCTCTAATGATGAAACCACTTAAGATAGTTTTGATCTGGAAGTCAAGCACACACAGCTCTACAGGCTTTCATTCGAGCCCCGGGCAGAGCTCCTCTTTTCCTAGGCACTCCCAATCCTGCCCTCAGCTTTCCGAGTCCCTCCCCAGCTGTCAGTAAAAACATCCCTCTGTGCAAAGGCAGAAACAGCGACACGAGTCCTTCCTTCGGGCCGCTATCCCCCTGCAGAAGGAGCTGCAGCTGCCCTTCAGAGCGTGTCTTACACCAACTGTGTGCTTCTGTTCACATCTCCTGCTGTAAATGCCAAAACTTTTTCCTTTTTAAAGGGACTGCACGGAGACTGAAGTGCCAGACTGGTTTCAGGAACAGTTTGGACAAAACCCCGTATATTAAATCATCATCTAAAGGGCAAGGAATTATGATCCCACAGCAGGCGTGCGTAATCTTTGGATGGCAGATCCCTACCCCACCCTGGAAGAACCCAATCCGCTTCCATTCCCACTCACCTCGGGGATCCCGGAGCCGCAGGCATAAGGAGCAAAGCCCTTCACAAGCAAGACGGCCAGAAGGGAGAACAACAAGGCCCAGATCACGTACATGAAGTAGTTGAGAATATAGGCAAAAGCCCCCTGGAATGCAGAGAAAATGACCCAAATTAGATCATTTCACCCGCGACCACACCAAACCCGTGTGCTCACATACGGCCATCAGCCAAAAATGAAGAGAATTAGAGAGAGCGTGAGGTTTCGAGGGGATGTGAACCAATCCTGCCGCCAAAGACCGTTCTAAAACACAGCAAACAGGGCACACCAGCAGCTGGGTACTGGGATAAGCGCTGGCCCAGTCCAGCGGGCTGCCCCACGGGATGGGGCTGCCAGAAACACAAGCCTTGAGCTCAGCCCGTGTTCCTCCAAAACAATCGTGGGCAAAACCTCCTCCGAGCAGCCAGGCTCAGGCGCAGGGCTGCACACACCCTGGCAAAGGTGTCGGTGCTTTGCACCCCCCCATCCCCTCCGAGGGCAACTCACAATAACTCGTTGGAGTTCATTTCCACCCTTGGGAGACCCCAGCGATGAATGTTAAACCCCTGAACCCCCCAGAGCTTGCGCTTGTGGCTGGGGAAAGGGGACATTCGGCAGCTATGGGTGCACGTCACCTCTCCATAGCCAAGGATCAGCTGGGACCAGCTCTTCCACTCGGGACACTTGTCTCTGTCCGTGAAGGTCGTGTTGGATTTCCAGCAGCAGTGCTCGTGGTTAAACCAGAAGCCTGCTAAGCACACTCCTTCCTTCAAGTCCGTCATCCAGTGGGCAGAAATGTCTATCAGACCCGCTAAGGAACCTACAGGAAAAAAAAAAACAAGAAAAAAAAAATTTTCATCATCACCTTACGCAGAGTCGAATACCTGCAGGTCACCGTCTGCCCCGCTGCTTCTGCCTGCGATTGACTCTGCGCTGAACGGGAAGATTTGCCGGCGTACCCGCACTGAGAAGAGCTGGTCAGGGAACAGAGCGTGTCCCCGACTGCCCCAAAGGGCCACCATCGCCACAGGCATCCGCTCCCACCCTGCATCCCCAGCAGCGGCTTCTTCCCGGGTCCGCTGCAAGGGCGGCTATCAAACCCTGCGCAGCCGGCAGGCGCAGAGGCAGAGGGACGCGGGCAGAGCACGTCGCCCGTCTCCAGCACAGGAGCTGGAATCTGGGACTTAGACAAACAGTGCTGAGGCTGTGATGGGAATAACTCTGAATTTGGAGAAATATTGCCAATCCCAGTTTAAAAAAACGGGGGGGGGAAGGTGACAACCGTGCCAAGGGAAGCAAAGCAGAGAGCCAGTACAGAAAGCAATTCAGATATTAAAAGAGGAATATTCAAGCAATTTCTTATTTTTCTGTTAAGAATAACTCCCACAATCGCCAAAAATAAATGCTGCAACCAGCTCTGCTCTCAGTTAAAGCATCCCATCCACACACCGGCCAGGAACAGAGCCTCTGCTCCGCACGAGCAAGCGCTACCGCAGAGGTAGCAACGAACATCCCACAAATCTGCCAGTTAATGGGAAACTGGCTAGCAGCCCTCCTGTGTAAATATTAACAGAAGATTTCATTTTATTCCCAGTGAGGACGGCTCAGCTGAGCCCCACCGGGCAGACCCGTGCCCAGCTGACGGACTCCTGCTGCACTGGGTCCAAAGGCTGCTTCTGAATCATCTGCAAGGTCGCAGCCGGTCAGCCTCTGAGAGATGCCTGGCTCCCCAAGGAACACCTCTCCCTTGGTCTAAGTATAGGATGGAGAAAAGGAAAAAAGGAAAATCTTGCTCGCAGAGTCCTTGGCATTAACCTCTCCAGTAGCACTCAGCACTGAGGCTGGCCAGCGGGACGCTCTCCTCTCACCCAGCACTTTGATTATTTTTTTTTTAATTTTTTTTTTAATTTCAGAGCTCTGTACCAGCAGCAGATCCAGAGCAGCATCCAGGACAGCTTCCAGGCTCAGTTTTGTATCTGGGTATTTACACAACCACAGCCCCAAAGCATTCAGAACTAATTCTGTCAATGGCAGAGCAGGGGCAGAGCCACCACCAGTGCAGCCCCGCACAGCCCTGGCTCCAGGGACAAAACCTCCTGCTCCAGCGGCCGCCGGGGCTTGCGGGAGGAATGGATGCTGAGCTGAACCCGGATTCAGTTTTAAATCGAGGTTTGCTCTCACCTGCCAGCAGCCCAATGAGGAGCATCAGCAGCCAGCCGGAGAAGGCATCGCTCACGCTGTGGATCAGCGCCCAGGTGGACTCTTTACTCTTACTGGTGATCTGGAGAAGATTTTCCAAAAAGAAACAACAATCCGTTAAGACACTGATCTGCTTCGGTGCAATGCTCTAAAAGCTACAGGGTGACACTGTCCTGGGAAGATCAGCCCCTGACGGTCACACCAGCAGCTCCTACTTCGAGGGGCGAGGGAAAAGCATCGGCAGCTGCTGCAGCCAGTGCCGCTCCAGCTGGGATGTGCCAGCTGTGGAACGATACGTCCACCTTTCCCAGCAAAAAAAAAGAAAATATTCACATAATGCTTTCCTCCGTGGTGTCTTCTGCATAAAAACAAGATTCATCCTTAATCTTTTAAAGCCGTGACACACCAGTAACGGCAAGTTATTGATATTCTGATGCCACAAGGAAATCCGAACACCAAAGAAACCGTTCCGGCCAGCTGCAGTTTATCAACGATCGTGGGGAACGATGCCCACCCAGCCTGTGAGCAGACAGAGGCTGTCCCCAGCACTCACAGCCCGGCCACCTTGCTGCTCTCGACAGGAGCACAGAAGGGTGCCAGCAGCCACGGCGTGCCCCCGTTACCCCGGCTGCCTCTCCCAGGGGAAATGTTCCAGGACACCGCTATTATTCCCGGATAAAGAGGCACATTGATGCAGCCAGCTAATACTCACTAAACGAGAAATAAATAAAGTAAGAATCCTTTGTGCCCAAATGAGCAGCATTTCTTCTTTTTCGTGCTACGGACCCAAGGCAGGGCTGGGGGGGTGCCAGAACTATTTATTTCTATTTCTTTTCTCTGGACCAACTCCGCACCTCTTTGGCCAGCAGTCACTTCTGCCTTGACCCGATTTCAACCTATTTCAGTAAGGAGAGAAGCGGTGATTTTATCCGAGCCTCTCAGCAGATAGGAAACAGATTGTCCTGACGGGCATCATCTTTGTACCCGGGCATCTGTGCGTGCAGGCGGACGTGCAAGTCTCTTGGGTTTGTAACCCAGAGATGGGGTCGGGTTTTGGGCAGGAGGGAGCGGAGACATGGAGCCCCTTTACTGGGTCTGTCTTCGCTCCAGTTTGGGCACGACACTGTCTGGTACGTTCGCACACACCGAGCCGGGACCGCGTTCGGTTTGCACACTTATTAGGACACAAGCTGTTTTGTGAGGCTCAGGGAAAAAAAATAAATTTACCGACTATTTTGGCAAGCAAATAGACAAGGTGAGTTCAGCCATCACCCTACGAGAGTTCTGCCAGCAAGGGGAGCAGGGAATCAGGAGCACGCTGGGGACATCGGTGCTTTATTGAGATCATCCCTTGATGTCCAAGCAAATTCCTTTAATTGCAGAGAGCAGTGAGGTCCCAGGAATGAATTCTGAAAGAATTACACTTGGTTTTCTTCTTTTGTAATTCTTCCAGATAATGCCCGCACCTTCCTGAGCAGGACTGCAGGCTCTGCTGTGCTTCCCTCTCGAGGAAGTTTAACACGGCACAAGAAAACGTGCCACTGAGGCATTTAAGACGTGCACCAGAATCCACTAAAGCTTTTTAAATAAATAAAAGCCTTCAGAAGAGAAGGAACAATTGATAAACTCCAACACGTTCAATTCAGCGTTCATCTTCCTCAAACTAAAGATCCTGCGGGGAGGCTCTTGGTTCCCCTCCCAAGGGCAATGCCTCCATCCTTGGTGCGTCCCCTCATCCGGCGATCAGAACCACGATTAGTTTTAGCAAGTTAATTATTCTGCCCTCAGTGCCAGCAAGGAGCAGAAAGAAATCTTACCTCTCTGTGCCTGTCCCGGTCCCTGGACTTCTCCCGCACCCAATCTATAGTGTTAAAATCTTCGTAGGTGCCCACGCCAGGCAGAGGTTCCTCCAGGAAATCCATCATCGTGCTTGTGCCGTTCATCCCTCCTCCATTATAGGAGGAAAATCCTGGGGGGGGGGAAATGGAGCATTTCTTAGTTTTCTCCCTTTTTAGGAAAAAAAACCCATCACCAAAACACTAACCGAGCGGGAAAACCACAGATTTCAGTGGAAGCAAACAGCTCACGAGCTGTTCCTGGAGCTGCACGTGCCAAGCAAGGCTCCCGGGCAGCACAGGGACGCGCTTCCCCAGCTCCAGCCGGTCACGTAGAGACGGGGTCGTTCCTGGAAACCAGGAGCCAGCAAAGCAAAGCAACGCTGGCATCCAGATGTTGACTTTTCCCTAAATCCAGAAATTTTGCCATTTGATGAAAGGGGAGAGGAGGTGGTGAATCCTCCAGACCTCAGCAGAGCCACGCTCCCGAGCAAAGCCTCCGAGGTGTCCCTCCCTCCTGCTCCACCATCTCTGCCGGGAAAATAAATCCATTCGCCCTAGAAGCGCTGAACACCCGGGGTTGGAAGGGACTTTACAGATCACCTAGTCCAGTCCCCCCAGTCCTGGAGCCCAGCGCAGGGAACGGGTCAGATCCAGCGGATTGGTGCTGTGTCCGTGTCCCCGGGGGGCTCAGCTCCCAGCTGAGGTGCCGCCCGGCCATGCCCCCTCCCAGCCCCATCTCAAAGCCCCCGTGAGGAGTTTGAAGCAGGTGTCGAAACACATCAAGGGACAAACAGAACAAAGGTCTTTCAAACCTCACCCGAGGAACACAAGCATTTTTCTCGGCAGGTTGACATGGAACAAGTTTTTCGGGGCAGCTCAGCCCGAGCCTCATTCCTCTGCCTGTGCAGAGCCGAGACCCTTGCTCCAAGTCAGCAGCAGGAGGATCCTGCAGTGATTCCTCCTCTGTTCCTCGGGCTAAGCCACCGAAAGGGCAACGGTCCCCTGGGTCTGTTAAACCCTCCGGTGAATTCCTGCCATCCACTGTCCACAAAATCCCCCTGGAGCCCCTGCGTGCCGCTCACACCTGGGCAGGAGGGAAATCTAACCCTGGCTCTCTGAGAGTTCACAGTCATCCAAAAAAATAATAATACAGTTGTCCTAAAAAAAAAAAAATACTAATAAAGCAGCGTTGAAGTGAGTTCAGCGAGACTCCTTTGAGATGCGTTTTCTGCCAGAAGATGAGAGCAGGGTCCTTGCTGGAATAACCGCCCCGACCAGCTCCTTCGGGCTGTCCCCCGGTTGGAGCTGCCCCAGAGCTCCAGGAACGCGGCCCCGAGGGCACAAAGTCCGCACACAGCACAACGTGTCACCAGCAGGGACAGTGCCACCAACACAGGGGGTCCCGCGCTGAAGGGACGGTCCGACTCGGCTTGGGACCGATCCTGTTCCGCAGGCACTGACCCCGCTCAGCCCAGCCCACCGTCCCCAGGGCAGCAGGGGTTTATAGGACAAACCCAGAACCCCGAAATCTCCAGCCGTGCACAGCAACTTCGCAGCCACCGAAGCGCGTAAGCCATCCATCTGACAGCAGATAAAACATCTTTGTATTTTTTCCAGGAGGAATACAGAACCATAAAATGGCTGACAGCCATAAATATTTATCAAGATCATATTTCCTGCCTCAGCTTGTTCAAATCAAGGATCCCAGGATCACCAGATAGGAATAAAGGAGGAAAATGAGCTCAGTGATGCCTTCCCAAAACACTGTCAGGATAATCGTACGGGTCTCCCCCGTCCCTCTCCATCCGTATTTAACACCTAGAGAGGGCAGGTTAGATGTGACCCTGCCAGAAAAGTGCAGATCATTTCCCAAATATAGCATCTCTCCTCCCCAAAAGGGGTTAATGCTCCACTTCAGAGAGTCTGCCTGGCTTAAAAAAAAAAAAAAAAAAAAAAAAAAAAAAAAAGGCAGTGCTTGTTAAAGTTACAGGCATCTGTCACCTGCAACACTGCAAACCCACGCGGCTTCATAACTGTCCGGCACAGCAGGACAGCGGCAGCACCCGGGAGAGGTCTGCCCCCGCGCCGCTGCCCTTGCTCCAGCAAATCTGGAAAATTCAAGGGTTTTGCACACAAAAGGGAGAGCGGCAGCAAGCAGCCAAGCATTACACAGCAGAAATCCAACAGCCCACCCTGGCTGCTCGCCCGGCCCAACCTCCCTCCATCCCAGCAGAGGACGGGAGCACCTTCGGAGCCCCTGCCAGCGGTGTGCTGCCCCGCAGCTGGACACGTCCCCTCTTCCTCCCTGGAAGGGTCTCCTCACCCTCGCTCAGCCCCTCGTCCTCCGGCGGGAGCACCTTCGGGAGCCCGTCCGTCCCATGGCCGCGCGGGTCGAAGGACGGCGGGCGCTCCTTCGGCTCACAGCGGCACTTGCTGCATCCTCTTCCTCCGTCCTCGGCCAAAGACCAGCGGCAGCAGCGCGGGGCCCTCCCCGTACGCCCGGCGTGTCGTCACCGTCACCGGCGGCCGTCACATGAGCCGGTCCTTGCACCTCGCTGGAGGGGCAGGATTAGAGCAGCACGGGGAGAGGTCGCGGCTGCGTCCAGGGATTGCGACTCCCAATGTGCCCAGAACAGAGGCTGCACCCCTAAGCTGCCAGCAGAGCTGCTCAGGACATTTTACACAAATATAAACATAGAGAGAGAGAAAAACGCTCAGAATACACCCAAACCTGCCTGCTGGCTGGCTGCACGGGCTCGGCGCTGCAAGCAGCTGAAGCCGACTGCGCAAGGGCTGCAAGATGGAGAGCAGCTCCCAGCCGACGCTGCCTGCTCTGGGAAGCACTGGGAGTCAGGCGGGTTAAAGCCGTGCACGCAGCCCTCCCCATCCCCTTCACCCCCACAGACCTGCCAGACCTGGCCCTTCACCCCCCGTGACACCCCCGGCACAGCAGCCTGGGGGTGGTCGGGACCGACGTCAAGGTTCAGCACCATGAATTTATCAATGGGGCTGCCTGATGTTGGCGGGTCAGACACAGCTGTACTTAAAAAAATAAACCAAAAAAAACCCCACCTTTCTTCTCCCACCCCCTGGCTTGCTAAACGGCCGGCAGCAATGCTCCCAGGAGGCAGGCACCCAATTTTCCTTTTGTCCTCTGCAGGGAGTGCTCTCCCCAGCCCTCCGCCCACCAGCACTCTTTATCTCCCCATCCAATGTACATACGAGCTCAAAGGGGCTGGTGACTGAACCCTCCCGGCTCCAGTTTGCTACTGATAGCTTGTCACTCCAACAGTGCCAGGGAGAGCCTGAAACACCGCACCCCAGCCAACCCCATGGCTGGCCCCAGGCTGCTCGGCTGCTCTGACACCAGCGGGTTTCGGGCTGGAGGTCCAGGAGGAAGGTGGCTGGAGCAGCAAGCCGGGGATGTAGCTCCCGGTTCCGGAGGTTTGCCCGCTGGCACCTCTAACGGGGGGTCAATTCCTCTACCCTGCCAGGGTGCAGCAGCCCAGCGAAACCCCCCAGCTAGCAAACCAGCGAAGATTCAATCCTTGGGAGAGCAGCAGCCGGCCCCGGTCTGGCAGGGGCTCACCTTCCACCTCCCCTTCCCGCGGCACAGAGCGCGTGGGTCTGGAGAGCACGGGACGGTCCCTCCCGACCCAAACCACTCCAGCAGGTACAAACAGAACCATGGAACCAAGCTTCACCCACACTTTGGGAGTTATTGCTACTGCAATTCTCAATTCTTGCCCCTAGAGCTCAAAGAGAGCTTCTTAAACCCCACAGCAAAAAGGATACCTCCCAAAAAAAAATAAAAATTAGCAGGACTGCAGACACAACCTAACTGACCATGTATTGGGTATCCATGAAGCTTCGGACAGAATTTCCTCTAGAATGTCTTAAGCAAATTAAGCTCTTGGGGAGCAACAGGGAAACACCTCTCACAGAAAAGGAGCTGGCTGAAGATCTGGGATGTTAAAGGCACAAATTCCTGTGATTTCAAAACAGGATGAAGGCAATGGCACCCCACTCATTCCTGCTGGTACTGGACTATTCCATATGTTTCAGGTGGTCTGGAAAAGTCGTGCCCACGCTCACTGTAAGGTGCGATGGGCAACCAGCATCTCCTTGGCTGGCTCTGAAGGGCTCCAGCGGGGTTACAGGAGGGCAGAAGACCCCCCACGGCGGAGCCAGGCTGGGGGGGAACAGCTGTGAGCACCGTCACGCTGAGTCAGCACGACTGCAGAACGCCAGCGTCTGCGGTAATTCTCTGCAAGTCATTGCTCAATACCTGAGGACAATCAGCGAGGAAATGGCGTTTCTTAATCCCCCACCCTGAGAACCAGGGAGGATTTACTTCTGGACAAATGCCCTTTGAGCACCAGGTGCAGATGTCAGTAACTCCGGGGAAGCGAGGCTGTATCCTTGAAAAGACCGTGCCGCCCCATCGGCCCCGTGGCCACGGATAAAACCTGTGAGACAACACCTGAGAAAGCACTGCTGGGATTCACCGCCTGCCTGGGGCAATCCCACCACCTCGGTGCGAGAGACTAGAAAAGCATCAGGAGAGTTTATCAAAGAGCCAAGGTTGATCTCCAAGCACAACTTAACAAGGTGGGAGGAAAAAAATAAGTAATAAAAAAAAAAAAATCATGGAAAGTCTTATCTGCTCCCTTTTATTGACAAAATGCTGAAGTCCAAACCAGAGAAGATAAGAGTGAGAACGTGCTGCTCGGAGGGAGATTTCAAGAACACAGACAGCACCACGCGGAAAGCCGCCGCCGCCGTCCATCTCCAACCGCCCTGACCCACAGCAGCCCACGCACGCGGCTCGTCTGCATTTTGGCTCAAGCTCTCACCAAGAGCTGCAGCTTTTGGGAAGCAGGAGCGTTGCTGCAGACACCAGTTAGGAGCAAAGCTCCACAGCCAGTCCAGACCCTGTATGGAGATATTTATCGACACAAGCATCCCGTGCTCCAGGCTGCGGGCAAAGCCGGCGGCTCCCAGCAGGGACCTGACGCAGAACCAAAATCCCGGCGCTCGTTAGTTGAGGGCTCGTCAGGAAAGCCTGTGCCACCACGCCTGGCACCCCAAACGCTTCCTGAAGTCAGCAGGGGAAACTTGTAGAGCGAACTGAAACTGCGATTTGGGCAAGCGACTCTTCCCCCTTTTAAATTTCCTCTTTTCCTTCTGCATCAACCCCACCGCAGGCTCAAGCATCCCTCCAACACGGAGAGCCTCTTGCAGGGGACGGCTCCTCACAGCCCCCAGAGGCACAGCCACCACCATCCATTAGCTCCACAGAATAACACTGGCCTCACAAGAAGTTAAAGAATTCCGCTCCTCTCTGAACAGTCACCGTGAGCGCAGTCGAACGCCGGAGCTGACACCCCCACGGCTGTGGGAAAAGCAGCTCCCAGCGGCAGGGACGAGAACATCAGTTTACACCGGCATTCCCAACACGTGATTATTTCTGTGCACCTAATTATTCGTGTAATAGCAATTAAATCTTCAGAAGTAAATTCAATCCCAAGACATTACTCCAAGCTCCGTGTCAAGAGGTTGGAAGCAGGCTCCCACCCGCGCCCAGTGCTGCAGGACCCTTCCCCCAGCAGGTGGGCTGGGACCCTTCCACCGCAGCCAGCCCCCCACCTACCAGCCCCGCTCCAGGGCGTCGGGCAGAAACCAGGGAACAGCACGTTCGGGATGTGAATCCTGCCCATGTCCCCTCTGCGGATGGACAGAAACCAGGGAACAGCACCCTGGGGATGTGAATCCTGCCCGTGTCCCCTCTGCGGACGGACGGAGGATTTTTAACAAACCAACGCTCATCACGCAGAGTTAATGCAACTGCTGCAGAAACACAGCAATCCTTCCTCCGCTCCAGCCTGG
>VZTO01020752.1:0-20305 GCA_013400615.1 Syrrhaptes paradoxus
GAAAAATATAATTAATCAATTCTAAATATGAATTTTGCCCCCACTTGTATTATGAAATAACTTGTTCTAGTAAATGTCCATCTTCTAGCTCATCTTCTTGGCATCTTTCTCTATGACTTTAGTAAAAGCTTTAGGATTGCAAGCCACCTTTACACATTCCTCTTCACAGTAAACCCAAGTGGATAGGAGTACGCAAATTAGGTTTCCTCTGCCAATATTCTACCTGTATCAGAAGTTTCTCCCATTCTCTGTTGTTTTCACAACATAAAAATTCCACTATGCCCTCATACACACAAACTTAACTATTTTTACTCTATTTTTGTCCTCTGTAATTCTAAGTCGCAGTAATTTTCTATCCCCTTACTTTTTACCATGTATAATCTGGATCATTGCCTCACTCTTTGTTGCAGTTCATAGTGATCTGTCATGTTCTTACCAACTTTTCGCTCTGTATTATTATTTTTCTAGTTTCCATGTATTCCTAGGTACTTACATGGCATGCAGAAAACAATGTGGAACATAATTATTCCAGTTATGGAGAAAGAGAGGCTTGCACTGCCACCTTTCCCATTTTAAGTCCTACTCCAATTGGCATTANACTCTTCATCTGCAACACAAGATTCATAATCACCTGTTCCCTTCTGTACTTCCCCAAGCTTACACTAATTTCTGCATTACGTTGCAAAATGCCTTGTCATTTCAAATTCCCCAAAGATCCAGCCAGCATACTCACAGCGCTGCCTTGTCTTCCTCACCTGTCGTTTCATTTATCTTTCATCTGTACCCTCAGCTGTCACACCAACACCTTCAATTGTTTCATTTTTGTTGTGCTTCTGCCTTCCCTCTGCAGGCGCTGAAGGCAATATTTGGCAAGAGCTTTCACACAGTAAAACTGGGAAAAAAACCAACACAATTTTTACTCAAAGGAACTGCAGTTACTAAAAGCATTTTATGTTTTTAAAGATCTTTTCTATGTGATCACAGCCGCTGCTGCACGTCAGATAAAAGGTCTGTAATGTTTCAGCCATAAACTGTACCTCTGAACCCCTTTCGTATTTGCCCTGAAGGAAATCCTAGTAAAGTCTCCAACTTCCAACCCCGAATTGATGAAAAATCCTGTAATACTCCGCCCGCCTCCAGATCAGACTCAGAAATTTACTGGATTCACACTGGCAATTTTTTAGCTATTACAGAGATCATTTTTTTTGTGCTATGGAGGAAAACAAAGGACACATTGAGAATTACAGTTTTAACTACATAAAGTAATGCTCACCAGAACATATCAAACCTCATCCTCTCTCAAATTCTGTCATTCCCACAATTAAACACCTACTTATCCTTTTTCTGGAGTTGAAAAACCTTATGGTAAATATATACAGGTGATGAATTTCAATAAACAGCATCTCCAATTCTGCTCTGATTATCTTCAGACCAACAGCTTCTTACAACATCTTAATTATTCAGAACAAAAATATTTAAAAGGAAACACATTTTAAAATTAAGAAACATCTTACCAAACACCTATCCTATATTCAATTATCAGTACACCATCCAGAAAGACTATCAAGTCTAAAACGTTTATCGTCCTTTCATTAGTGCCACATCTCCTACTGAAACTCAGACACATTAGTGTATTGAGGGGGCCCTATAGAGAAATTCAAGTTTTTTGATGCCTCATCTTTTGAGTTAGGTCACAGTACTCTCTTGTCCTCCTTGCTAGTGAAGGGGAAGTTCAACTAATTCCTGAAGTATTTCAGTATTTTCATCAACATCTAGTATACACAGTGATGACAACTTCTATGGGAATGATTTTCTACAGCATACAACCATATTTTCATGGAGAGGAAGAAAAAATATGCTGCAAGAGCATAATTAAAACAGGTTACATAATCCTGTTTGAGAAGCAGGATCCTAACTCCACATTCTCACATCAAAATTAAGCTATGTGGGACTTTTTCATCCAAGGTTCTACTGCAAATACAAACTCACACTATTTGTGTGTGCCTGTGACCTTAACACTGCCTTAATCATATTTTTTGGAGGCTTCTATCAAGTGGATGAGTACATTCTTTCCAAAAATTTCATTTTCTGACTCAGAATCTGAAGAGAACACGAAGAACAAACCAGAAAATAAATTGCCATCATCACAGAAACTCAAAAGAGTAATGCTTAAAAAATTCCCTTTTTTTAATTTAAGGCTTTTAATTTTAAGTTACAATACTGCATGAAGGACATGGGGATAGAACAGCACAGAATTACCTGGATATTCCTCAGGGGTGGGGAGTGGGTCTATAAAACCCCAAAAAGCAGCCTTCAAAGTAACAGCTGCAAGCAGCAGCTCAAATATCTATAGAAAAGACACTGAACAGAAGGTCTCAATACATAACCAATATGTTTTTTGCACTGATGTATAAGGTCTCCTTCAATAGAAACCTAACTTATAATGATTCATGGATTCTTCTCTGCAAAGAATGAAAGGAGATGGGAGAAAAGAAAACAGGAGCAGAAAATCACAACCTTATCAGTGGCAACAAGCCATTAGATCTGTAACTGATTAAGATGCTAGATCACCAGATAATTAACTTTTGCAGTACAACATTATAAAATGATAGTTCATTTTAAACAGAAGGTGGGTATTTAACTCATTTAGCATGCTTAGAGAACTTATTAGACAATATCATCAACTCAGTCTCAGCATAAAAACCTTAAATCCTCAGATTTAGACGTCTACTCCTACCAACTTCTATGACAAGGTACCTGAAATCTTTTCAGACCTTTAGATACTAATGGCTGCTAAATGTACAGTCAAAATTTTGAGAAGAAAAACTGAAATTTTAAAACCCATTGGTAAATGGCTTACATGTACTGGGTGTGCAGCTAAAGTATATTAAGACGATATAAACTACAAGTGGATCAACCTCTCATTTGTAAAAAACAGGCACATAGTTGTGTAGCTAAAAATGATAGCCAAATTAGATGCAGAATCACCAAAAAGATAGCACTAATAAGATCAATTCTCGGCTGTGTCATTAATATATTGACTGGAACAATCCAATGACATACTAACATGATATTCAAATACCCTTGGCTGGGAACAGAAACAAAAATGTTACCCTTTTCTTGTTTCCTCTCATTACTTTTATTACAGTAACTTCTGACATAAGATTCATTATGAACAAATTCAAAGATTGTTTTAAAGTAATAAAAACAGGATTTGTAATATTAGGAACAATATTTATAGGTCCAAATCTCCAATTTAAAAACTTTCCTGACATTCATAAATTATTTAAGGAAACAAACTTTTTATTCCAAAGGAAAAGAGAAGTATTGTTTCAAAATGTATACAATTTAAGACAATCTAAAACATCGCTGAGTAGCTGACACAGCCGAGTAAGTATAGTCTCCTGCACGGGTGTTGGCATGTTCTGACAAAGCTCCTAACCACAGCTTTGGCACATACAGCCTGTTTGACTGCCACCGAGGCAGCCTACTCACACAGATATCCAGATGGTGGCTAGAAGCTTACTGTGTGTGTATCCTGACAAAAATGGAAACAAACTACACACAGATTGTAAAGAACTCCTTGCTATGAGTCTCAGACCAAAAATCAGTGAACAGCACCAAGGTTAAGCATATATGCAAGTATATTCGCAAGTTTGGCTGTGTTTCTAGTAAAAATACAGGAGTTACAGAATACAACACAGAACACGTCCAATTAACCTTAAATGCGTTCCAAATATTGTTAGCCTTCCCTTCTCATTTTTGTTTACACGGTTTCTAAAATACTCAATTAGTACATAATAGGCTGTCTTCCATTAAAATCAAACAAAACTCCAAATAAACAACAGTGCCAAAGCAGCTCTTTCAGCTCCTCTTCATTATTTCCAAACTCTTGTAGCCTGGGTGCATTTTTGAGGTCAAAGCAAATCTATATACACTGGTTGCTCAACGCCTTGGTGGCAAGCAAGAATTGCCAAGAACCATTAGTCTGCAGAACAGAAGAGAAGCTGGAGAGTCAAGATCAGAATAAGGGAAGTTTAATCAACAACAAACAGGAGCAGAAGAAAAAGCTGGCAAAGCCTTATACATCCTGGCACTCAGGAGAACATCTCTTTCAAATTACTGTTATGCTTGGACAAAACCCATCACTTTACAACTGACTGTATATCAAAAATTCCAAGTACAATACACTCAAAATGAGGATTTTTTTTTTTTCCAAAGGATAATCTTTAAAAGTAAAAATATTTCATCTCTACCTTCATTACTATTTTTCTTATTTGTAATAATGCAAAACCAAGGACAAGATCTTCACATTAATCATCCCTGTGATGTATCTGAAACACATAATCGGGGTGTTCTCCCTATTACATTCATATGGATTTGGGCTCCTCTTTCTGATTATCTTATCTGCTCTATTCAAGCCAGGGCATATATACCATATAGCATAGCAACAATTTTTACCTGAAGTGCAAAGGAGGCAACTTGTGAATTTCTTTACCATTACAAACATCCTTTCATAGCCCTACAAAAAAAATGTATACATAAACATTGTCACGGCTATATGCATTGTTCCTAAACTAGCTACAAGAGCCAAGTATTCTAAACAACTTAAAAAAAAATAATAATCAGTACACATCAGAAGTGTGGAAATATAGTATTCACAAAGAATTCCCACATTAACAAATACCATTGTTACATGTGATTAAATTTTTAAAAACACTATGTATAATGATTTTTTCTTATTTATTCATTTTTTTTTAACCTATAAAAAATTGTAAAAATGGCTCTTGATGGATTTAAATCACAGCAAACAATCCCAGTTTTTGGTGTATTGCTTCAAGAGAACAATTTCTTTACAGGTGCTGCAGAAACATTGGTTAGGTTTCCTTTCTACCAAGAGTGAAGCATTCCTGCAAAAATAAAAGCTTCTTCAGACATATAGTAAATGAAATGTCTGATTGGCTGATCTGCTTTGGATTATTTACAATATATAGAACAGTATTTGAACTGTATATACACAAGATGATAAAAACTCGTAAATATGAATACATTAAAGTGTTACAAAGCATGCAAGAGATATGCAAACGGTTTGTCCACTGAGTATATAGCAATATTGCTGTCACTTCAGCATGTTTAGCCTGTTTTGAGTAACAGAATTCTGCACTAGACTTTCAAACTTGTGTAACTAACTTTTTAATTCAGCACCTTAGTTGGAAGAATTTAGAGTATTTAGAAGGACAGTAGAAGTCAGAAAGGGGAGGTGCTAGTGTAAAGAAAGGAGGACTGAAAGGAAATGGGAAAAACCATTATTTTAGATTATTTGTGAAATCACTTGAGTACAAAAAAATACATTGTGCTTTCTTCCCCCCAAAGACAAAGTTTGAGAGATCATGGCCAAGCTCAACCATAAGTCACTAAACTACAGTTATATAAAAAGAAATACCTTTGCAATACAATATGAAAATATTCTTAATGTGTCCACAAAATCTATTCCCTGTTGCAGAGTGTATGCCGTTTTGCAGTTGTGCTTTACACAAGTGGCTGCATCTAGCAGCAGATCTGATCCACCTTCATGATCTAAACATCACTCTCTGAAATTATTTCTGTTCCACTGGCATAAAAACCCAACTGTATATACATCATTACAGGCTAGTTTCCAGCAGAAATCCTTCAGCAAGGAACCTTTCCTCAGGAAAGCAAAATCCTTACCTGACAGGAGTGCAGGTGTTACCATTTGACTATTGTTCAGTGACCTGCACGAAATCAGCTGGACTTAAGGACAAAGAGAGTATGAATGGGGGTGGAGGGCAGCAACCTCAAAAGATCTCAGACAACACAGAAAGGCCAACAATAGCTTCTCTCCATCCCAGTCATGCTTCTCCTGAAGACTAAGGAGATTATAAATTTTCAGTACTCTGTCAGACCTTGGTCTCCCTGCTGCCAGAGATCTCACTTTGGTTATTGCCTGTAAGACAAGATAAGATCAACAAATCCATGATTATACAACAACTAGTTTTAATCATGATCAAACCTGTCAGACCTAGATTTTAACTGGAAATCCAATTAGGAAACATCCTGTGACCCATTAACGTTATCTTCAGAATACATGACACTCCAGTGGAAAAATAATTAAACTTTCTGGAGGAAAGAGGCTTATTATTCATTCATAATTTGTTCAGAATACAGCCTTAGCATTTTATTTCATTTCATTGTATTCAAACAAAACCAGTTAAAACTGTTACTTTCTACTCCCAGAAGTACTGTTTGAATACACAGGACTAACAACCCTGAACACTATGAGCAACGCATGTTGCTGCCAGAGTACTTATGGTATGTTGGAGAGCTTTGTTACCATGAAAACTAAATGCTAATGTTGAATTTCATTTTCCTTAAAGTGATGTTTACATATGCAAAGGCTTTGTTTAAATATTGGAAAAAAGATTGAAACACCAAAATCCATTACTTAGTATAGAACAGTTAATTTAAACTATAAATACCACAGTTAGTGAGCACCTGAGCCCTTTCTTCCAGATTTTAGGGGTTTGAGTGCTTATTTCATATTTCAATCACATTTCAGTAATTTGAAAGGGATACAGTTTTATGCATGAGTAATTTAAGCCAAACTACATTAAAATGGAAAAAGAAAAAACAATTAGCATTGTTAACTTTGTCCTCATTCAGTGTACTTTTTTTTTGTGTAAGCAGATCATGCAGTAGTTCACATATTGCTCTTCTTTTAGCCACATCCCTGGACACCAATGCAAGTTAACTGCTGAATTTTACATTTCAAATGTTTCTTCTGGAAAAATATTTCTTTTAAAATATAGTGGTCATTATATCCCCTTTTCAAATACATTTACCATTCTGAACATTTTGACTTGTAATTGTATATTAATGTCAATTAATTAATTAACATTTTATATGTATTTTATCAATACCCAAAAATACCAAACCAGATCATTGCTTTGTTCTACTGGAAAGTAAAACTTCGTACATAAGGTTCCAAAAGAATTAACTCATTCTTTTCACCGTTTGCATTATAAAATTTTTATTACAAAACTGACTTTAAATAACAGAAGAATTACAATTGGAAATAGACTTTTGTGAAATTTAGGTTTTTTCCCCTCATACACACACAAAAAAAAAATCCTTTCTTAAAAACAATCAACATTTTTCAAGTGTAATGAACTTTGCATCAATAACATCATAACCAAGGTACCCAAGCAAGGGTGCACTTCTGTATGTCCTGTGCAGTGTGTTCTAATGATACTTAGTGACTTCTCTTTCCTTCAAAAGAACAGACACCTTGGGAAAAGCTAAACATTGACATTCGCACAGTTACAGGAGAAATTTTACAAGCAGAAACCCATTTGGTGGTGTCTCACCCAGCATGTTTCAAAAAATGTGCTGTAAGCACTGTACACATTTGACAGTGAAGGAATGAGCACAACTGAAACATCCTCCTCTTTGGCCCCTTCACAATTTCCAAACAGTTTCCAAGACAAATTTTCAAGTCTTGATGCTTTAATTAAAAAGAAAGCAAAGCCTCACTCCTGAGTTAATGAAACTACTCACTTACAATCTCAAACAATGCTGACATCACAGATGGGTGTACAAGCATCATTCCACCACCTGCCGTGTGTGCTTTGTACAGAGGCTCCGGTTCTGTTGTGAAGTTCTCTCTTAAATCACGCAAAGTCAAATCTGATCACAAAGCCCAAAGTGAGTGAGGAAAAGCATTGCTGGAACTCCTGAGGGATAAAGGAAACCCTTAAGCACAACACAATTCCCAACTCTCCCTTTTTGACAGGGCTGTCTGTCCTGAGGAAGACAGCAGTGGCAACAGCTGTCAATAAAAATAAAAAGAAACATTTTAAAGTCTGTATTTACATAAATTCTCTATATTTTTAAAAATCTTCTCAGCAACATTCAAAGGTTCTTCTCTTAAATACCATTTCAGTAGATCTCTTTTTCAGGAAATTTAAACTTTTTTTATTAAAAAATCAGCAATTTTATCAGCAGTTTTTGCAAATTATTATAGAAGGAGTGAGATTCACAGTCTCACAGAAGATGGCTATTATTCTAAAACCTGTGGCTATTTACACTCAACTACAGTAAGAAATACACAAATATGTAAAGCATACCTACAATTAGAATTAGGATCAAATGCATCTTATTTTCCAACATTCCTTCATATTTGTTTTCAGTCTCAGGGGCCTGTTATTTTATTATTCTTAGCAGCACCTAATGACTCAAAATAAGCAATATTCTTTACCACATAGAAACAATTTGGATGCTCTGCAAGGTAATTTTATCAAGGACTAATGGCTTCAAATATCAAACAATCTATTTCCAGAAATGCATGGCTTTGCGTGTCTTGATTTAACAAATCTGCAATGATGGATGGAAAATTATATCTATGTTGTCTTTTATTTCTTACAGATGCATGAATTTTTTTTTACATACAGCTTTATTTGTAGCTAACATCTCAAACATTTTTTTTATTACCTCCACATAGGTCTGGCATTTAAAAACATATGTTCAGGCAAAGCCTAAAACTAAAGCCATCATCACATAATCTATTACATACAGCATATCATACAGAAATTAAAACATGGATTTAACCTAAAAAAGTTTTTTCTTTTTACTATTTCCAAGTCTATAGCAGTTTGTAAAAAATAAAGTATTGCCTAAGAAAATACATAATTCTTCTAAATTAAATTCTATCAAAACCAGTCAGACTCACCTCTGTGTCCAGCAAGATCATGGAGAAGATCTTCCTGGACATTCTGCTGAAGCACATGGAAAATAAGGAGGTGATGGGTGACAGCCAACATGGCTTCACTAAGGGCAAATTGTGCCTGACAAATTTAGTGGCCTTCTACAATGGGGTCACAGCACTAGTGGATAAGGGAAAAGCAACTGACATCATCCATCTGGACTTGCACAAAGCATTTGACGCTGTCCTGCATGACATCTAAATTGGAGACACGCTGATTTAACAGAAGGACCACATGATGGATAAGGAATTGGCTGGATGGTCACACCCAAAGAGTTGTGGTCAATGGCTCAATGTCCAAGCGTCTCTGCTTGAACAGAACAAGTCTGGAACAAGTGGTGTTCCACAGGGGTCGGTACTAGGACCAGTGTTGTTTAACATCTTTGTCAGAGACATGGACAGTGGGATTGAGTGCACCCTCAGCAAGTTTGCCAATGACACCAAGCTGTGTGGCACAGTCAACATGCTGGAGGGAAGGGATGCCATCCAGAGGGACCTTGGCTGGCTTGAGAGGTGGGCTTGTGTAAACCTCAAAGTTCAACAAGGCCAAGTGCAAGGTCCTGCACGTGAGTTGAGGCAACCCCAAGCTCAAATACAGGCTGGGTGGAGAATGGATTGAGTACAGCCCTGAGGAGGTCTTGGGGGTGTTGGTTGATGAGAAGCTCAACATGAGCCAGCAGTGTGCGCTTTCAGCCCAGAAAGCCAACCGTTTCCCAGGCTGCATCAAAAACAGTGTGACCAGCAGGTCGAGGGAGGTGATTCTCCCCCTCTACTCTGCTCTTTGTGAGACCCCCACCTGCAGTACTGCATCCAGCTCTGGAGTCCTCAGCACAGGAAGGACATTTTTTTGATATTGCTATACTTTAACAGAAGTGGCTTGCCATTTTAGGGCAAGGCAGAAAGTTTTTTCTCCTAAGTACAAATTTTGGGTGGAAATAAAACTAATAATGACAGCTAGACAGCTAAACAGGTCCTCTGCTGGTCAATCAGTACATCCCTTTTCCCAAGAGGACACTGAACTTTTATCATTTATCAGAATAATCTATCTATCCTATTCCAGTAAAACAAACAGCCTAGACAATTTATTCCAGTGCTTCACTGTATTTACTACCATAAATTTTGTTTAATATGTAATCTGAATCTTTCTTATTGGATTTCTACTTTATTACTTCTTCTTCTAACAGGTCATTTTGTTGAGTTTTTTTACTCAGAATTCTTAGATTTTAAGGATGTATCCTGTCCCCCCTTAGCATTCTTTTCTGTAGACTACACAACTTCACTTTTCACCTTTTCTTTGATAGTTATGTTTCATAGACTTTCAATTATTCTTATAGATGCTCCACTTGTCGCCTGAAGTGCTGTGATCAAATTGAACACAATACTGCAGCCAAAGCTCCATGCCAACTGAAAAAAGAGCAAGAGGAATATTCCACAGCTTCCATACAATATTCCTGGTTTACACTGCAGTACAGTGTTCAGCTATTTTGCAGTATCATGTCATTGTTGACTCATGCCAGGCTTGTTTTATACAAACCCTAGAGTTTATTCTAAATAAAAGCTATTTGATCAACTGTTTTTTATCTTCTTGTTCTGTATTTGTACATTCAATCATTTATTTAAATGTATATTTTCTTACATGGCATGTTATTTCTTTAGATCAATTCTCCAATAGGTCAAGTTTTGAATTGTACCCACATCCTCAGTTGCTGTTCCACCCCCACCAAACCTGGATCACTTGGTCTGCAGTATTGGTCTGCAGTCAGAGTATTTTCTGTCCCACTTGCTAGATCATTAATGAAGACATCCCTGCACGAGCCTATTTAATAGATCTGCATGCTTCCAATCTCTTTTCTATTAACTTAGGAAAGTTTCTGTCAGGCCAGATTTCCACAGCTGCTGAAAGGAGTGATCTGCAAGACAGTATCCAAAGCCTTATCAAAACAAACAAAAACAAACCACCAAACAAACAATAATAAGTTCGGAATAAGATAAAGTTACAACATTTACTGTCCTCTTCTATCCATGAGACCTCTTTCGTTGTTATAAATGCAATTTAGACTGGATTAAACATTATTTTCCTTGCAAATCCATTTTCACTGTTAGTTCTTTTCCTGGTTTCTTCCAGATGTTCAATAAAATTTCATTTATTCATTACAAATTTGATTGGGAATTTAAGTTATACTGTCTAGTCTATAATTTCCTAGCTTTTACTTCTTATCTAATTCGAAATACAGACACTATTTTCTCTTCTCTAGACTGCAATATTATATATTTGTAACCGGTATTAATTTTCTTAGCTGTCTGAAGTTTTACTATACCAGTGAAGGACTGTAGAAATAAGTATTCTGAGTATTATCTGTCAGTCATCTTTTCTCTGCTGAATATCAACTCAGTGCTTTCTTAGTAACCTTACTACAAACACAGAATGATTGCCTATTTCATTTACAGCCCTTCCTAACTATTTTGGGACTTCATCTTTCCAACCCTGTCCCAGTAATGCCTGGGCTAATTTATATTCAACTTCAATAATCTGAATAAGTAATCATTCGGTTTTAGCTTCCCTTCTGTTTGAGAGCAGTAGTTCTTCTAAATTTTGTACACTTTCTTCCATAGAACTGAGGAGAAACTTTGTTTTATACAAGTATACATGGGATATTTTGACTCTAAGCCTTATTAATTACAAAAGCTATTATGTTTGGGTGATCACTGGATTTTAGTTCTGTATTTTTTTTAATATACCATTGGCCACGATTTCAAAATCTGTTCCACAGAAACAGATAATACCTCAACACCAGAAATGTCCAATGCACCATTTGACACAGTTGTACCCAAAATAAAACTTCAGAAAATAAAATCGCATTGTAGTCCATTACATGCGGAAACAGAATTTACCAAACATAGAGAAGCTGTAATCACCCTGCAAATAACTAATACAAGCTATCACATAAAGTACGCTGTAAGGAACCTGAGAGAATAAAAATTGTAAAAATATATTTCAACAGGATAGTGAAAATCACATTATCAAAAGTTCTCTACAATTTTAATGACCTGTGAGCACATTTTAATTAATTTAAATGTTAAAGCAGTACTCTATGCACATTCTTAATCTAAGAATATTTATGCTGTTGGTACTGGCTAATTGAGGGCTAGATATGTAAACAGTTTAGCCTAATTGCCTGTTACTGGATAATTTAATTGAGTCTTGTAACAAAGATTTCTAAATCAGGAGAATACATTCTCTCAGAAAAAAATCCAGTTGCTTTTTCACTGTTTCAGTGATAAACTTCATTTCAAAGGGACCTTAGGTTTTACCTTATGTGTCGGCTTTTACAGGATATTATAACACAATATATGTCTGTCCTTGAGGTAAATGTTCTAGCTCAGCTATGAGTCCTATTTGCATCTACTTAAAAGTAAGCACAGGCATTTGTTAGATCACTATTTAGCTACAAGACACAAACAAGATTTTAAATCATCACCATAGTTCACTCCTGTGTAACAGTACAGTTAATACAAACATTTATAATTTTGCCTCAAGGATACAATTTCATGGCAATATATTTACTTTTCACTGAGCATGATATAATCCAAATGCCTAAATTTAAAAATTGGGTAAACTGTTCACTCTGAACTTTTGTAAGCTTTAAATGTTTACTTACATTTACTGAAAAGAACTAAACACCATACTTGGCAGTGAATTTTACCAAGATTTCCCATATTTTCTGTTTTCTTTTTCTCTATTTTGTCATAATGCACTGTTTGAATACAGAACTTTTAATTGCATTTATTTCTTCTATATATTCCTCACCCGAATTCCATGAAACTGACCAATTTATGCTGTGACTCTTACTTCTTTGGTGGTATAAAGAGAATTTAAATGAAGCGTAGTCTTAATCCAAAGATGTGTAAGTGAATTTTACCCCCCTCAAAAAACATTTAAAGTGTTATTTTTGTTATTGTAAATGAGAACAAGACTATTATTTACAGTACACCTCAATAAAGACATTGCTATGTTGAATCATTTTAAACAAAAATATAGTTCACATAAGATAGGGCAAAATTTAAAAGATCTTTTGATATAGGTGAAAGGACATGAGGTAACACACGGAAGTTTGATTCCAAATATCACATAAAATGATCTAAGGCAGGCAAGGCACTTATTTATACCTAACCCTTCTGACTGGAACAGATACTCAGACAACTAAATTACTGAGTAAGAATGCACTAGTCTAAAAAATCCCCTTAGATTAGAACTGTAGTTTAATAAATGTGCACTACAGGAAAGTTCTGTATCTTTGTTTTAAGCACATTTTAACTCACCCCTTCACCCTTTGCACTCATCATTGCCTCTAATTTATTTATTTCTAACAGCCTAAGAAATAAGACAGTTCACATGTGCTACACACAGTAGTATTCTTCGTTAGGGGAAAGGAAATATTTAGAAATAATAGAACCAGGAAATGTGAAGTGAAAAAGGTATTGTTCTATCATTGGAAAATACGTTACACTCACACCTAAAGTTTTAGATTATTGCTTAGCCATGGTAAAATCCAGTACATTCAAACATGCCTATATTTTCTGATATCTTATTTCTAGAGCTACTCCAGTTTTCTAGTTCATTGATTAAATAAAGACTTCAGGGCCTCCAGTAGGACTTATTTGGGAAACATAAGATGTGTAGAACCACATGCTTGCCAGAACCAGTTAACTAACAGCACTTGGAATTTGAAAGAATAAGAGCCAGATTGACACACTACCTGTGTTGAGCTTAAATATTCCAGGGGTGAAACATAACTCCTGTGAAGTTTACTATAAAAATCCTGATGACTTCATCAGAAACAGGAACAAGAAGATAAGATTTCATTAGTCATGAAATACTCATCTGCCCGCAAGTCAAAATGAAAAGAAGAGATACCTGTAAGAGTCTAAGAGGGACGTTTCCTGAATGAAGAACAGGAAAAGTGGAGATGGACCGACCGGCAGGTGCATCAGAAATACTCCGATACTAACAGGTAGGGAGACAGTGTAGAGAATTATTGCCAATATGTGGTGAGAAGTGTTTCAGAAAGCAACAGAATATTGTATTTGGAGGCTCAGGAGAATTAAAAGGGATGAAAAACAGAAATAAAATGGTATGTTCGTCAGAGGAGAGGCGCATTGCCAGCATCAGATGGAAGAAATACCCTTGCAGAAACAGATAAAAACATGCAAAAGATAAATCACCATGGACATATTCTTGTGGAGACATGGAAAGGAAAGACTGAAGCTGATTCTGAGTATATCAACGTAAACCAGAACTTTTTTCCTTCTCAGAAAACACAGTTTAAACTCTGTATTTCTCAAACAAAAATAAGCCAGCGTAACAATTTTTAAAGCTTAAGAAATTTTAGATATTGGAATATTTACTTGATTTTGTAAAATAAAAAGCACTGTTATATAGTCCCAAAATGCAAGCTCAAAAAATAAATCAAGTAGAATAAAGAAGAGAAATTCCTTTCAACAACAACAAAAAAAATCAATCAGGAATTAATCTAGATTTTGCACAACTTCCAAACTGAAACAGCAACACACCTTTGGTATACTCAAATTTAGAAACTTTTATTGACTATTAGGAAATCACCCTTAGTCTCCCAGATGTTATACCTTAGAGACCCATCTGAAATAGGTTGAAATGCTTGAGAAGTTTTGAAACAGTATGGAGTAGGTCAGAATTCCTCCAATTACAAAAAAAAAAAAGTAACAGAACAACATTTACAGCCAGTGCTCTTCCTCTGCAGGGTGATTACATCAGACTCCCAAAAAGTAGCTTGCTTTCTTCAACTCAGAGTTCCTAATACTCCCTGAAAAAATTCAATGCAATAGAGATTCATTAAAAACAAAGAACTTGTTACCTACCTGTCCTATTTACTTTTATTAAGCATGACTTCCTTCAGTTATGTTGGACAAGTATCTTTCACAACAATTTAGCAAAAGCTTAAACTGTACTTTGAATCCAAAGATACTGAGAAACTGGAAAGAATGCTGCATACCTTTGGATATCTCTTGCCTGTCGTCTTCTCTGCAGCTTTGGATCATATGAAGACATTTCAGTATCAATGACTTTTTGCTGCCTGGCTTCCCGAAGAGCTTTCTGGGTGGGACCTTCCAACCCTTTCTTCCTTTGACAGCCATGGCCTACTATAAAATAAAACCAACAAAAATATAATCAGAATCCATTTTTTTACTTACTCTTTTGGAATACAGTTCTTTATTTAATAGTACCTAGACATGCGAAATCCTAAAAGTACCACCACTTCAAATAAAAAGATATTCAGTTTACTCTGACATCCATATGAAGTATTCCAAGACTACATACAACTCTGCTCCACAAATTGGTGTGATCTATTTCAGTTTACTTAATGGTACCCTAGATTTTGCCCCCAAAATGCAGCAATGATTTTGAATCTTGCAGTACAGGAGTCACAGTATAATGGATGCAATTCTTTTCCCTCAGAGCTAAAAGAAACATCAACTCACTGCGTCCTATCAAATACCTACCACCAATACATTATTCTGATTTACAGCCTGCATTCCCTTTTGCTTCCCTGCACTTTCCCCAACCCACCTTTCAAACAAGGAATTACTTATAAGCAGGTAACTCCAAAAAAATCCTAAGCAGATAGCATAGCTGTAAATCATCAGAATAGGTTGAAAAGAATATGAGGAACACTACAGTACATGTGAACTACTGTATAATGCATCTGCCATGATCCGGCAGAAAGGATACTATTCTCTGACAGGTTTTGCATTGGCAGTGCACACATCTGAATACAGTCCCTTGTGATTCTTGTATCTTGTTGCAATGCTCTGCAGTACATGCATGAGTCTACAGGAAAAGGAAGAGAAACCAAATTCCAACAGGATTTGGGCACTTACATCTCTCCAGTTCTTTGAAAAAAAAATCTCAGACTGAAAAACATGTCATACTGCTAAAACCGAGGCTGAAACAAAAGTACTTCACACTATGCATTTCTAAATGCTTGTTCTCATAGAAAACTTTAAGATCTTGACACCAAAATGCAAATGCGCTGACTTATTAAAGGGAAATAAAAAACCACCCTCTCCGTTCTTGAGGCAAAAAAAGTGGATCAAGCAAACACAAAACCTTCCTGTATACCCAAGCTGAGTAAAACTGTAACTGATAAAAGAACTCTGCCTGATCTAACAAAATGTCTGTATTCTCACTGCTTTCAAAGTTAAAGCTACTGTCATAGATACCCTGAATAATAACTCTGAGGAACAGTATACTGCAGAATTGGCTTCTATGTCCAACACTTTCCACTCACTCAGTAACTTCCAGCCACTAGCACGTTACTCAGAGTATTTGGTTCGCTGGTGCTTTTGAAATACACATACTTACGAACCAGAGTTATTACAGTCAAAGGGCTTACAAAGTCAGTAACCATTAAAAAAAAGAACAAATTCTAAAGAACTGTTGCAATTGCACTAAAATATCAACAGCTTGTGTTTACAGATTTTCTATTCTGATTGCACTGTAGATGGAATGGGGACAACCAGGTTTAAGAACTGGTGCATTTTAAGTTTCTTTTTGCATGACCTTGTAACAGCAATTACATCAGATCAAGGAAAGGAAAAAACACAGTTAACAAGCTTAGCAATAAGTTAATTCAACCATGAGTAAAGAAACTCATTGAGTTCAACTTTTGTATATAATGGGGTAATAAATAAGCAGCTGTTGTTTTTAGAAAATACAAATGTACTGAGCAAGTAACAGTTTCATAAAATGTTTTCAGAACCAGCTGTTATAGCATCATTCACTTAGGTTTATGAGCGAGCCACAATCAACATTCCTTAATTCCTTCCAGGAAAAGTGGTCTTTTTTTCAGGGCACCACTTAACACTGTGTCTTGATCCATAAATAAGAGTGCAAGTGCTTTGTTAACTTACACCAATAACCTAAACTTTAAAATTCAGTTATTTCTCTTTGATAATTAGATCCCTCTATGTACGATCTTGTTAACACATTGGGGAGGACCAGATTTAAAATAAAACCAAAACCAGTTCTTAATGCAAATCTTACACAAAACTTCCAATGTAAAAAAAAAATAAAAAATCTGATCACAAAATAGAACTTCTTTCAGAGCTGGCTTCTGATCGAGCATAGCAGAGAAACAGTCTACAAAATGACTGAATCCTAATCCTGCTATCTAGCTCCTCTCCAACTATTAGATGTCCTTCACATCAACTTTAAACATGCAAGGTAGGTAAACAGGAAATAAAAACTTGGACTTCTAGTAATTTAAGACACCTAAAGAAAACTTTTTCTCGAAGGATTTATGTACAAAGTACTGTTTGCAAAACTAAACAGCAGTCTGGCAGTGGGACAGCAAACAATACATGTATAAAAATTACTTGCTCTCTGTTGTGGAAGCTATCCTCTTCAATTGTTTGAAATGCATCAGGCTGAGAGCTGCTACATCAAATGCCTAAGTCTCAATAACTTAGGGCAATATTTTTTTCTACCTAGCCACGAGATACAAATTTACAATGCAAACTCATTGTGAATACTGAGAAGCTTCACTTTGTTCTTAACTATGCACTATATGATTCTCTCAGAAGAGAAACCAAACAAAAAACAAACCCATAATGGATCAGACGCGCAGAACCTCTTTGCCAATATTCAAAATTGCAAACACTTCACCAAACCCCGAACTAATTAAAAGCAACTCTCTGTGCCCTCTACCCAAAGCCAGCATTCCAGGTGTTGTGCGGTCAAGTCAGGTTGTGCGACAGAAGCAGTATCAGCAGCAATGACTGGCAATCTCCTGCTGCCTGATGGCAGAGCTATCCTCAGTCCTTCTTGCTCTGCACTGCAGGGCAAGCAGACAGCTGACCAGAAAAGGTGTCTTATCTCGCCAAATGATAGCTTGCCAATCTGAATGTTCATTATCTTCTAAAATGCACCAATGTACTAATGCATAAAAGTCATCCCTGAAAAAATGCAGCTGTAGGTCTCCTGTAAGAAGAGATTTGCATGTCCAACAGAGCTGGTTCCTTCCAAACTAAGAACTTGGAGAAAAATGCAGCAAACATTTCTCCAGTATTTATATACTGCTCGCTTCTCAAGGTTGCATTTATAATGTCTCAGAAATAAGAATTCAAGAGGCAACAGAACATGACTATCTTTCAAGAGGTGGAAGAAAGTATCTGAATAAGAAACAATATCACTCACTGAGATACGAATATGACCTACAGAGGGCAATAAAAATTATGTAGTACTAGAGGACAAAGCCCCGGAAAGAAATGAACTGAAATGCCACTTAATTTATGAAATACAAGGTATGAAGCAAATTAAAGCTTGTACAAGCACATGGGTGACTAACAAGGTTAAAAATTTGGAGAGTCTCCATCCCTTGTTGGATGCAGGAGGGAACATTATCACCAAGGCTGAGGAAAAAGGTGAGGCGCTTAATGCCTTCGTTGCCTCAGTCTTCAATAGTCAGACTAGTTATCCTCAGGGTATTCAACTCCCTGAGCTGGCAGGCAGGGACAAAGAGCAGAATAACCTTCCCACAATCCAAGAGGACAGTTAATGACCTGCTATACCACCTGGACACACACAAGTCTATGGGGCCAGATGGGATCCACCAGAGAGTACTGAGGGAGCTGGCAGGGGAGCTTGCCAAGCCCCTCTCCATCATTTATCAGTCCTGGATAACAGGGGAGGTCCCAGAAGACTGGAAACTTGACAATGTGACACCCATCTACAAGAAGGCCATAAGGAGGACCAGGGGAACTACAGGCCTGTCAACCTGACCTCGATACCAGGGAAGATTATGGAACATCTTGAGTGTGCTCACACGGCATGTACGGGACACCCAGGGGATCAAGCCCAGCCAACATGGGTTAATGAAAGGAAGGTCATGCTTGACCAACCTGATCTCCTTCTATGACCAGGTGACCCGCCTAGTGGATGAGGGAAAGGCCGTGGATGTCGTCTCCTTGGACTTTAGAGACCTTCAACACCGTGTCCCACAGCATTCTCCTAGAAAAGCTGGTGGCTCATGGCTTAGACAGGAACATCCTTCGCTGGATAAAAAACTGGCTGGATGGCCGAGCCCAGACAGTCGTGGTGAACAGAGTTAAGTCCAGGTGGTGGCCGGTCACCAGTGGTGTTCCCCAGGGATGGGTTTTGGGGCCTGTCCTGTTTAACATCTTTATCGATGGCCTAGATGAGGGGATTGAGTGCTCCCTCAGTAAGTTTGCTGATGACACCAAATTGAGCGGGTGTGTTGAACTCCTTGAGGATAGGGAGGCTTTGCAAATGGATCTGGACAGGCTGTAAATGTAGAGACACAAAGCAGATTTCTAGAATGAAGTCCTTCCATAGTTACTCATATATTCCATATTGACATGAGCAGTCTCACTGTCCTTAGTGGATACATTTTAGAATAAATATTCAAATTACAAAATTACTGTTTTATCACCAAGACAGCTGACAAAATGTTTATAGTTCAAGTACATCTGATTTACTGTTACATCAGCTTTTGAAATGCATCACAAACAAAAAACCCATAACCAGTCTGAGCTTGGTGACAGGAATATTTTACCTTTTGTCACAGGAATTTGAAGAGCACGTCCAGACTCTAAATTTTGTAATGTGGCTTGCAAACCTGTAACCTAATTTTAAAAAGGGAACAAGAAGGAAGAACATGAAAACATTGCTTTTGAACTGTCTATTCACAACACAAGGCATTTATGCCTGCCTACCTAAGTAATAAATCCCATCTATCATTTTTACTTTTCTGATTATTGCATAAATTATAAACTTTACTCCTAATTTGACATTTTGGAAAGGCCTAGTGAAAAAATGCGATAAAATACAAGCCATCCAGAATATCTCAAAATATTTCTACAGCTGTGTTAAAACCATGCAGACATCTAGAACAGAGGGAATCTTACTGTACCACCCACTTTTAGCCACTGCTATTGCTGCACTGACCTTTAACTTAATGGCACAATGCGACATACAGCTTTGTCATAATACAATGCCACAAAATAGGTGTTATGTGCTACAAAAAAAAGCCAGCAGTCCAGAATTCTTACAGTTCATAACCGGATAGGTCTTACATATGTTCTCTTAATTTCATAGCATTGGAACTGTTCTATGTTTTGTACTCCTGATTCAGCATAACTCCTGATTCAGCAGTAGCAACTCTATTTCTTTTTCTTTAGGACATCTACTTATTGAGATTTCAAACATATAATCCAGTCTTTTAGAAGTTAAGCCCTCAGGTGACCTGAGAAAAGTTGGAGGCAGAGGAATGGAGGAAATTGTGAACTGGCTGGAGAAAAGAAGCCAGAGAGTTGTGGTGAATGGGATGGAGTCTAGTTGGAGGCCTGTATCTAGTGGAGTCCCCCAGGGTTCGGTATTGGGACCTGTGCTGTTCAATACATTCATCAACGACTTGGATGAGGGAGTAGAGTGCATCCTCAGCAAGTTTGCTGATGATACGAAACTGGGAG
>VZTO01020752.1:20775-32577 GCA_013400615.1 Syrrhaptes paradoxus
GACAGAGCACTGGAACAGGCTGCCCAGAGAGGTGGTGGAGTCTCCTTCTCTGGAGACATTCAAAGCCCGCCTGGATGCGTTCCTGTGCGATCTGATCTAGGTGTTCCTGCTCCAGCAGGGGGATTGGACTAGATGATCTTTCGAGGTCCCTTCCAATCCCTAACATTCTGTGATTCTGTGATTCTGTGAAATGAGAGATGAGGACTATTAGAAGAGAATGCAAGCATGGTAAATACCTTTCATGTTACCCACATATAATTGATCGTACTGCTGAAATGCAATGCATTTTGGGAGCTCCCTTTTCATTCCCCCCCCTCTTTTTTGAAGAAACAACCTACTGGTTAAACACATGCAAGATAATTTTCTGCTCTTCTTCTGTGCTTACAGTAGTTCTTGCTAAAGGGGCAGAATATCATGTATACCAACTTGGACCTGAATGAGGGGATTGACCTTGACCTGGATGAGGGGATGGAATGCTCCCTCAGTCAGTTTGCTGATGATACCAAACTGAGAAGGTGTGTTGATCTCCTTGAGAGTAGGGAGGCTTTGCAGAGGAAACTGGACAGGCTGGGCTGATGGGCTGAGGCCAGTTGTATGAGGTTCAATAAAGCCAAGTGCCGGGTCCTGCACTTTGGTCACAACAACCCCCTGCAACGCTACAGGATTGGGGGATAGTGGCTGGAAAGCTGCCCAGCAGAGAGGGACCTGGGGGTGCTGGTCGACAGCCGGCTGAACAGGAGCCAGCAATGTGCCCAGGTGGCCAAGAAGGCCAACAGCATCCTGGCCTGCATCAGCAACAGTGTGGCCAGCAGGACCAGGGCAGTGATTGCGCCCCTGGACTCGGCACTGGTGAGGCCGCACCTTGAATCCTGTGTTCAGTTTTGGGCCCCTCACCACAAGAAGGACATTGAGGTGCTGGAGCAGGTCCAGAGAAGGGCAACGAAGCTGGTGAAGGGTCTGGAGCACAGGTCTGACAAGGAGCGGCTGAGGGAGCTGGCGCTGTTTAGTCTAAAGAAGAGGAGGCTGAGAGGAAACCTTATCACTCTCTACAACTGCCTGAAAGGAGGGTGTAGTGAGGTAGGTGCTGGCCTCTTCTCTAAAGTAACAAGTGATGGGACAAGAGGAAACGGCCTCAAGTTGTGCCAGGGGAGGTTTAGGCTGGATATTAGAAAAAATTTCTTCACTGAAAGAGTGATCAGGTGTTGAAACAGGCTGCCCAGGGAGGTGGTGGAGTCACCATCCCTGGAGGAGGTCAAGAAACAGGTAGATGTGGTGCTTAGTGACATGGTTTAGTGAGTTAGGTGGTGTTGGGTTGGACTTGATGATCCTTGAGGTCTTTTCCAACCTTAATGATTCTATGATTTGGACATCAGATAAGATTATCGGAGTAAAATACTACTGTTATTCCACTCACAAGACAGAAAAACTGTGTTTGATACCTTAATGTATTTTTTCCTAAATGAGTAGGTCATTCCTGGATATATTTAGGAAAAAAAAATAGTAAAAAGTAATAAAGAAAGTTAAAATAAGAGATTTCTAAAAGCATAAATGGAAGCATATGAATCTGTGAGAATATCACACCCTTCCCCAAGTTGTTGGCACTGAAAGTATAACAAGGTCTGCACATTGCTGACTCATGGAGAGCAGCACAGAGCAAGTGCAGACTGAGAATCACTATTCTGTGGCACTAAATTTCACAAACTTTCAATATTAACATTTCACCAAAAAAACATGAAACTCACTAAAACATTCTGCTTCAAACTATTGCATAGGTGGGTTGTTTTAACAGAAATATCCTATGTATTTAACAAAGTAAAAAACAAAAGCATTCCTTACAGCTTTGAAAGTGGTGTTCACCACAGTTTTACCTGCCCAACCGCTCTGTCTCTCTCCAAACTAGTTAACATCTTCTGTCTCAGTGTAGTCTGGTATTTTTCAGTCAACTGCTTCAGCACTGGTTCATATGATACATAATGTGCCTTCAGCCTATGAACAAGAAGAGGACAAATGACTCCTGAAAGATGAGTAAAACCAGAGATTTATGTCTGTGTAACATAACATGTAAAAGAATAAAAGCACTAAAAGGTCAGCACCAAGGAGACAGGCAAAGGTATTTAGTATGTGACCACCCAAGTGGAGTATCACAAGAAAACAAGAAGAAAAGAAGTCAGATCAGTAAGAGGCTTCATAGCTTATTCAATCCTATCTTTTTAAACAATCCATCCAGTTTTGACCTGTCCTTAATCCTTCATAAATATATTGCACATTAAGTGTTGTTAATTTCCATTTTCTTGCAGATGGATGATATTACACTTGAAGAAAGAATTACAGCTATTATCCAACTACCAACAAAGATCCTAATCTAGACAAAACAGTCTTAGTACAATTACTATTTCTTTCTTCACTACACATTGCATTTAGAATACTTAATGACTTTAAATCCTCAGAAGAACTGAAAGTTAGATCTCTCAAGAGAAACACAGGACACTGAGCCTCAAAAATACTGCATTTTGCAGAAAGCTGACACAGAGGATAAGTCAGTGACTAGTGCTCTCTTGCATTAGTATGTACGGATTTCAAGGTTAAAGACGTAGAATATGCAGTTGCTATTACATGCATTTATTGATAACAATATTGACAAGCCAGATTCCTGTGACTTGTTTGGAGCTGCAGATGTAAGGCACTTCCCAATGCTATTTTGAAACAAGTGCTGGCACAAACATGCATAAAGAGATTCTAAACTTAACTCTTTCACCTGTCTCAGTGATCTTCAAATGGACAATACAAAAGTTCCAGTTGTAGAGAGAAAGAAGCATAACAGTTAATAGAAAACTTACTGAATTCCAGATTTACAGGAATATGGAATTAAATATTATAAACTATTATAACTCAGTACCAGTGGACAAGTTTGGGCTTATTTGCAACCAAAGCAACATAGCAAATTTCATATAGCAAGTTCAACATATAAGAGGACAGACAATACCAGCTATGGGTATCATGAATGTAAAGCTTCTGAACTCAGTGTGACACCACATACCTTTAAAATGGATAAAGGATCTAAACCCAGAAATCACTATATATTTATGGAAAAAGGTCTGGGTAAAAAAAACCTCATATCTTCAACTATTAGCAATACTATATATTTATTAATGCTACATGACACCATGGAAAATATTTTTTAAAATGCCACACATCAGAAATTGTTTAAGAGATACGACAGAATGGTCACATGGAACTTTTGTTTAGCAGGACACTAACTAAATGCAGCTAGCTTTACTTCAGCACTTTAAATTCCACAATGCTATCTTTTTACCAGGCAATAACTGAAGACATTATTTTTAATGTCACATGTATGGTAACTGAAAGTATTTTTTACCTTTTAATGTCAGAAATAAGCCTGTTTTTCTCCTGGACCACTCGCTTATGATGCATTCGATGGAAGTCACATTCTTTCTGCATTTTTAGGAAAGCCTCTTTTGCTTTGCTATATGTAAAAAGAAAATATAAGAGAGAAATATTAGTCTCCTTCTATTAATTACTCAACACCATATGTTGAATACACATAGAATTAATTTTCAGAAATGCACATGCCTTCTGTAGCCAAGCTGGAAACTTTTGGTAGTATGCCCTGTGGTGGAAAACGTGTACCTTTGAGGTCTTTTCGCTGTACAAAACCATGGGTACTCTTCACCATTATCTCTCCTCAGTTCCTTTGGATAGAATTCATAAGGATTCTGGCATTCTAAATCTCAGATGTTAACCTTACTTCAAGGACAAGAGGTCTTGTGGAGGTACACATTCAAATTACAGGTGATTAGAATAAACAACAGCTTGTTGTGGGTTTAAAATCCTACATGAAAACGTATTGCACTACTGATTTTCTAACATCTACATAGTGTTTGGAGCCCAACATAACGGTACACGCTAGAAGGACACAGAAGGATAACTATCATTGCTTTGCAAATACATGCATTTAGAGAGCTTCTGGAAAATACTGTGCTAGAAAAGTTCTAGGCTCTATTCAAGGATGTTTGCAGCCTATCCCCAAGCGTCCCCTGTACACAACAACAAGAAGGAAAATAAATCAGTTTCAAAATTAATTGCAAACATACTGATAACCTCTTATTTTCTAAGCATTTTTGACATACAGCCATGGGACACCCTGAGATATTCTGCTCCACAGACATAAAAGAAAATACTGTCTATATATTCTGTAGGTTTTCTCCTTGCCTTTACTGACATAGGTTTGGCAGGGAAGATTAGCAGATGAATTGTGTAATTGCAAAGAATGCTTGAAATTACCTTTCACGGAAATTACATATTTGCTCTTTGCAAAAATAAAGCTCATTTCCTCTCCAACACGAGTTGGAGAGTTAGGGAAGAGACTGTGACAATGGAGTATGCCAAAATCACAGGCCCAGGCAGAAGACCCATAACTGCCAGTGCATTATATTTAATTGTCCAAATAACTCATATTTACTATATATGCTTTTATTATACTTATTACCTCTATAAACAACCATATTTCTCTGTGGACATTTGTGTGTGAATTGTTGCTTGTAACAGAAACAGTGAGCAAGACCTGAAGAGCAGCACAGTAAATTAACGCCACTATATATCAGCCAAAGCTGAGAAAAAGCTAGCAGGGAAATGAAAACAGGCAGGGCTGCCGCTGCAGTAACACCAAAAACCTGTGGGCGTGCACAGAGTTTTGTGGATGCATGGACACAAATATCACAAGTTGTGAAACGGAGTAATTTAGGATATCGGCATGGGATACAAAGTACAGATTATGATTCTGCTCAAGCTCCTACAGCAAAAGACTTGAGAGATAAATGAATCCCTTGTATCAGGATAGTTCTGTGAAATAACTCCATCATGACACTACTCAGAAAATCTGACTTGCCATAAGATCTTGAATACAAAACCTGCCCCTTCAGAGCTAAGCAGATGGCTTGTTCTAAGAGTAAAAGATGCTGTTATAGCCACAGCAAAGCCAATATACATTTCTTTTGGTTGTACGTCAAAGACTGCAGGTCTCCCCATTTAAACTTTTCTCAAACAAGTAGTTTGATAAAAATAGCAGAAGAGGGCAAGATCCAATAAAACCAAGTACAGATTTTCAAAGGTGAATTACATGCCTGTTCCCACTGAATTTAGGTGGGACTTTATTCCCTGAAATGCTGCAAGTTGTAGCCCAAAAATTTTAATCAAAATAAAGACAGTTTTAGAAAATATGCTCTCATGTTTTTACTGTATCTAGGTTATAGCATTTAGTAGCAAGGATGCTAGACATACCATGTAGTTAAACAGATGCATTCACATGTGGTGCACAATAGGAAAAGTATGCACTTCATTTTTTTCATTGTACAAGTGGAGAAATGTGTGGGAATGGTTACATTTTGGCACAGGAATAGGAGATCAGCTGAGGACTTTACTGCTGATGATAGCACTAACAGTAATAATAAATATGATTTCCAGGATTGCTTTACACAGTGACTGTTACTGTGGCTGTAAACTGAGTGCATATTTGTGAGCATGCTTCAAAAAATCGGGACAGAAAGATAACTGCAAATATTTAAACTTCTTAACTGATGCTTGTGAACACAGCTACAAACCTCAGACACAAGCTATACACAACTTTAATTCCATCTACTTAATAAATTCCTAAATGTTTAGAGAACTTACTAACAGCACAGTTAGCAGTCCCTGTGATTAACACAGTCTTAAACTCGATATACCCTTATCTACCTACACATTAAAATACAAAGGCAATACAAAGGGTCTAGCCACAGAAAAACACCAGAATATATGGGACACAAGCTATTTAAAATCACCACATAGGCAGAGTTTAATACTACTATAAAATTATAATCTATTATTCAACTTGCAAGTGCATATTAGAATATTACATGCTTGAATGACACAAATCATCACTGAAGACAATGAATTAAACTTAACAGGTCTCCTGGAAGAGTTAACAGTTTTTCAGAGATGTTGTTTTCAAATATCTCTTGTATATTGGAAGGAATATCTATGCTTCCATTTGATAAATAGTGCAGCAGATAACACCACCCCTTAGCAATCAATCAGGGCTCAACTGTAGCCTTCAAGATAAAAGACAGAGAAAGGGAGTACACTTAAGGTACACTTTAACCACTGTCACATCACAAACCAACACAAAATTAGTTTTTATTTCAATTATAAAATGTGTGTTTTTAGAAATAATTTAAATAAAGGTTAATAGTGTATCTAAACTTTAAGGTAGTAACTATCGCGAGCTTTGGAGTAAAATACTTACGCTGACATTTATTTCTTTTAATAGATGCATTCAGAGATTTTTGTTACATCTCAAGATGTAATCACATTGGACAACCTATTAAAAATATACACTCATTGTACACAGGAAGTGAAGCAGACTATGATTTTCTGTTTAAATAATGAAACACCACAGTGAAATGTAACCAACAGCCTGCAACCTACTCTATTTTCCCACCTGCTTGCCATGCAATCCTGTAAATACTAGATTAAAATACCCAAAATACGATTACAGTTAGCTTCTAGACACTGAATCTCTTCCATCAGCTGCTAAACAACATTAAAGCTGGAGGTAATTGGTTTACAGTCATTTATCCTAGGACCTCATACTGCTTAAGTCCAAAATAACATCTCTTTTCTGCAAGAGGGTTGTCAAGAGTATCAAGAAGAATTACCAAAGATAATTAAAAGCTTTCTTCAAATACACTTTACAGCTCTGTATCTCACAATTAAAGCTTTCTGACTAATACACATAGCAAAATATGAGTTTCTTTGCTCACACATCGTTTGTTTCAAACCAGCTAAATTAGCATTTCTTCAGTGCTCTTAGGCATTCTGGCCTCAGTGTAAGCTGGTGAATTCTCTCTCACAACACTTGAAAACTCAAATTGTCCCCCAGATAGTTTTGGTTCCTGGTAGAATATTTGCTTTATCATAGCAAGTGTACTGACTACAGATACTGAATACAGGAACAAGAAAAAAATGCTGTTAACAGTCACTAGAGTAAATGGATTTAGTATAGAGTATTATGATGAGGGTTCATCAAAAAAGACAAAGAAACACTGTAACTCATGTTACATACAGCAGAAATGCTCAATGTCGCTCATTATGCCAGAAAAAGTGCTGATTTAGTTCATAAATTATCCAAAACAAAATAAGCAAAGTGAATGCCACAGAAGTGCTGAAATTTCAACATTAGTATCGATTAAAACTTTTAACCTTACTTGAAACAAAAAGGTTGAAAAATGAAGTACTGACCATTAGCACAAAAGAAGTTTTTCATCTACATATACTCCATTCTAACACTAGAAGAAAGACTTAAGAAAATAAAGCTCTCCCTACAAGTGGAGAGAGAAGGACTAATTGTAACAGTGTTTTAACAAGGTACATGCAGAATAAGTGCAGTATTTAAATGCCAGTAAACAGAATTTACCCACTTCTAACTCATGTAATATAGAATTGCCCTGTATCTCCCCACCCTCTCTGGAATACCAAACAGGTGACATGACTCACTTGTTTACCACCAGGGCATTGCTATTTTAGGTTTCATCAAACACTTCAGGTCATAGATTTATTTATTTGTTTAGCACAGTTCACTGAAGTGAGTGTGGGGAGTTGTATTTAACAGACATCTAGCATACTGGCAATGTCTTTTCCCTCTCCTGCTTTCTTCCTGTTGCACAAGATCATGGAATCTTTCAGGCTTTTAACTAGACACCTGGTATAAAAGTTTTTTCTGGCACCTCATAGAATATATACACATGGGAAAAACTCAACTCTTTCATGATCACAGGGAAACGATTTTAAGCTTTACTTTCTTAAACAATCACATAGCTATGCAACAAACACAGGAAAATTTATCAAGTCATAATCCACTTGATTATCTTGTTATAGCATGTTCTGCTTCATACAGGCAGGAAAAAAAAAAGGAAGAAAAATAGTGGGGGGAAAAAATAAAGGAAAGCCTGTTAAAATTACCACTGACAATAATACACTTCAGAAGGATCAGATTTTGTCTTTCCTTCTTTTACAATGCATTATTGCTTTATGCTCTCCCACTCAAATAACACACAATCCCTAACTATTCATTGTGCAAAGAAGCTGCAGATTAATATACAGGAAAGTTTTCTACACGGCCCATCTCCCGGTGCAACAGTGTATTCAGACTACTCAACATTTGACTTGATAATTAAAGCTGTTTACTTAACTAGTAGGCTATGAACAATTAATCTGAAATGCAACAAATCATTATCATTGAAAAATAATTTTATTATCATTATCAGCAGCACTGTTTAAGATCTGAGCAGCTACTTTTCATATAAAAGAACAATCTACATGAAAATTAGTAGCTTGAGCAATCTTAAGGAAAATCAAAATTATGGACTTAACATTTTTTTTACAGCTCCATATTTTGAAACTATGCACTGGCAAAATCCAAATGAGTTATTAAGTCTCAGGATATATTCTCAATTAATGCACACATATGTGTTCAGACGTACCATTCCTCAGAAAAGGCTAAGTTACATGTAGTTCATTATTACATCTCTCCGTTATATAGGCTAAATATTTTAACTTTCATATGACTGAAGTATAAGTGACTCAAAATCAGCTACTACAATGTACACACGAGTATAATCAATGATAGTAATTTACACTAACATAATGTTTACCACTAAGGCTGCAGTAATAATTTTTTTTTCATNGTATAGTGATTTTTTTCTTATGTTGATGTTTTGTGGTGGCTGTAATTTATAGTACTGTATTTTAATACCAAATGCACATAGCTATTTTCTAGTTCTACATATTATACTCTCATGATTCTTTGTAGTAATTCATTGTGATTACTGGATATTGAAAATTGTTTTCTATAGGCCAGTAAATACAAATAAAAGAAATGAAGATTTAGGTTTCTAATAGAGCTCAGAGAAAATTGAACTTTAATTACAAATGTCACCTAGAAGTGAAAATATGCACAGCCAGCATAACACACAGGAACTTATTACTTCCACTAAATACTTGGGTTTTTTACTTCTGTATATCAAAGTTTCATTAAGATCAAACAACATACTTAGCAGCAAGTTTATAGTTTTCCAAATTTTTCCTCAAGTGCATATTCTCAGTCTCAAGTTGCTGGTTGCGGGTATACACAGTTGGAACCAATTCAACGTCTTTGGCTGTGAACACCCCTCTCTCTATGAGTTCATACCTAGAAGAAAATAAACGGAGAGATATTTTATTCCATGTTCCCTTTTTCTCACTTCACTGATGTTTCCCTTCTCACACTAGCATTTACCTAAACTGGAATCACAAAGACATTTATCATCTCATTAACAGTTACCAACAGTACTACCCCACCACATTGTGTTCTATTTTACGGCTTTTTCATTCTAAAATGTATTATTGTTCATAATAGTCAAAAGACACATCCTGTATGACACAGTGCTTCAATTTAAACAATTGTTCTCTTCCTTCCTTTCTTCCAAATAGCTTATCTAAAAGACAGAAAAAAAATTCTTCTTCAAACATTTGTATATACACACAGTCCTTTTCATCTCATATGCTCAAATCTATGCAAGATCTTTTATTTTTGAGGACTCAAATAAGATGACAAAGTTGTAGATAACCCGGATGAATAATTCTATGAGCTATCTTTAACATGGAATGCAGAGCTCACCTCAGGAAATTTCTTCATTGTTTCCTGTTTACTTATGTTGCCCTCGCCTCATTTAATTATATTTACCAATATTTACTTATTTTACCAGCCCCCAAGGAAACATGATTCTGTGATGTAGAAGCCTGAAGACTGCTTTAGTTAAAGATGTGTACAGACTAACTTGCATTTTGAAAAATAAAAGGGAATCTGGAGCAGCACGTAATGCTGTGTAGCAACCTAGGAACCTCAATAGCCCCTGGCAACAAAGTCTACTCAGTCATTGTCATATCTTTTAGAATGATCCATCTTTTGGTAGGTTGTCAACAAAAGGTAAGAACACTCTAACAGGGAGCAAAAAGTACATAGGCATTGACACAATTAATTTTAGGGTTAAAGGCATTTAAATACAGAGCACCTTAAGTACTTAAGTGTCTTCTACACAAAAAACCAACCAACCAAAAAAACCACATCAGTGATATTAGAAAAAACTCAGAAAAGCTAAATTTGATCGAAAAACTGTGACTGTCACCACACAAAATAAATAAAGCTTCTGCAGAATCACGATTATAAGCTATCAGTATCTGTCAAATTATTCCTAATGACATCAAGATTCAAGCCTATGTAGACAAGGATAAGATGCTTCTGTGCAAGCAGATATTGCAGAGGTGATTCCAGAATCCAGTACGTGTATGTACAAAACATCTACTTCTTCATTTAGTTCTGTCCCAGAAGACAGAAGAGCAAGACCTTCAGTTGGTATAAACTTTTACAGACCCACTGAAGACTAAGACACTGTGCCATATGTGTTACGCTGTAGCCACAACATCAGTTCAGCAAAGGTTCAATGGAGCTATAAATAATTTGTATCAGATAAAACTACAGGCCCACAATCTTCTTCCCTTCTGGTCTTGACTGCAGCTGGAAGATGTTCTGGGTGGGAACCCACTAGAAGGAATAATAGAAACATTATTTGCCTTGTCAAGGGAAAAATATATTCAATCTGGGCTCTTTTTTTCCCAAGTAATAAGGAAATATGAAAATAACAACAATAATTAGAGATAAAATGATACTAAATGCTATGTCTGCACTTGGACACAAGCAGCAGATTTGAAACAAACACAGTAAGCACAGCATTCCTAGATGTAAAAAAAAAAAAGTGTTTGTAGAATAAGGGATTCTTTCTGGACAAGCAACTCTTTCTTAACATCCTCCAAACAAAAAAAAAAACAAAACNCCCATCAGAGAAGTTAAATCAAAACTTCAAAGTCCCAGGAAATGAGGAACTGCTGTCACTCAATCACCACCAGCAGATGAAAGGTTACTGAAAAATTACACTAACACATCCAAAGCAAAATTTATTCTATCATCACTTCATTTTCTTAAGCAAATGACAGTATCAACTGGCTTTAATACCAAGAAAGAAGCTTGGTTGGTTTTGTTTGTTTGTTGTTGTTGTTTTGGTTTTTTTTCAAATAAACATTGACAGATGAGCAGGTACAATTCCTATTGCAACCACAATAAGCGCACTTCTCATTGCAAATGACCAAACTCTACATATTCCTTTATTTGCCAGAAAAATTTCTCCACTGAATGCCCTAATTCCACTTCATGAAAACCATCAAATTTCTGCACAAAGACACATCAGAAATGGATAATTGATGAACTTAGCCTCCAGCAGAGCTCTGAAAGACAATTTTAATGAAATACAATTATTACCGATAAATTTACTATGCTCTTGTCTAACAGCACTACTAAATATGAAGGCCTTTGTGCATGTAGTAGAAATGGAATAGAAAACCACACAACAAAATTGCATTGTGAAATCTCATTATCTTTCATCAACCTAGTCCTGTAAAACTTGAACTCCTACATACCTAGCTGACTGCCAAATAGCTATTGTTCTCACTTCTTTCCATTACAGAAGGGAACTGTGATGCAAATTAAATTGGTTAGTTCCACACAGTCACAAGCATTTTGCTAAGGTTTTCTGAACAACCGAGTTATTATTTTTGAATAGCTATTTAAAATTAACCAAGAATCTGGAAACCTAAGGAACAGAGGGTCAACTATAATTTTATGATCAAAGCCCAGTGCCGACAAACTAAAAAATT
>VZTO01020754.1:4659-44946 GCA_013400615.1 Syrrhaptes paradoxus
AATATTCCCATGTGAATATTTTAGAATAATTATCTACTGCAAGATGATAAACAAATTGAGGTTTGCTTTTGGGAAAGAAGAGCCGGAGCACTGAGCAATGAATGATAAACCCTAATTACAGGAAAAATACTCAGAGGATTGCCTTTTGTACATGAAAAATGTACAAAATAAAAAGCTTTTGCACCTATCAGTCTAGATAGCTGAAAGGCAGAAAAAGTTTTTCAACGGAAGCTGACTTGATTCCTGCCCCCCCAATACTGGCAGATTGCTTTTTGCATAGCCTTCAGGTAAAAAAAAATTGAAATTGGTCAGTGTCCTTTTTCTGTTCTCTTGAAGGCAGCAGAAATCTCATGAAAAGAATTTCTGCAGCAGTGACTTTTTTTNGTTTCCATGCAACAAACACTTTCTAGGAGGAGAAAAGATTCAGTGAATATGTAATTTTGACTTTTTTTTAACCACAGCTAATTAGAATGTATTTTAGTAACTGCTGGGCCTTTGCACACAAATGGATTAAGCCCAGCTGAACAACCCTCCAACACACGTGCAGCCAGCAACGCTTCCCGGGGCAGACAATCAGAAATGGAAATTCATTTAGCACCTCATTGATTAATCATTATGCCACAGCTCTCCAACAAAACGGAATTAAAAGGAGCCGTGTAATATCGTTATACAGTTTGCTGTGGGGAGCGGAGAGGTGGGCATTTACCATTCCCCTGTTTTTATTACAACGTCGCTTGTTGTTTGGATTTGACTCCTCTTTGAATTGTTCTCTGGCTGATGTTTTACCCATCGTGTTACTGCACTTTCAACGGCCTGTAGTCAAAGTGCAGCCAGACAACTGTGTCCCAGACAAACCCCAACGTCCGCAGGGAATCCTTTAAACGTCCGGACAATCGCCCAGACCTGGGCTCGCTTCCCCCCACCCAGACCCCCGTCGGGGCGACTCTTCCCAGCCGGGCTCAGCAGGGGAGGCGCAGACCCCGCACCACAAGCCCCATCCCCAGCGGGACGGAAACCCACTCCCACGGGGGGCACAGCTCCCCTGCTCTCTGGCCGACGGGGACACAGGCACCCCCTGCGTGGGCCAGAGGCTGGGGGTTCCCCAGGACCCTCGGTAAAGGCAACTCCTCCAGCAAGAATTCTTTACAGGAATTATTCAGGGTGATATTTGTGTTAATCAAGAATTTGTAGGTCAATGACTTTAAAAACCTTCAGGCTATAATTAAGTGCCTGAAATTCACATGAGAATCAACATGGAAATTAAAGCCAATTACATTGTGCCCTTCTGCACCAGCAAAAATCATGCCTTGGAAGAATTAATCCTCGTTCCCAGGGACTGAAACAACACGAGATGCCTTCTGCACAGGGTTGGAAAGCTTGCAGTGGGCTGCTGAAACACGGGCCACAGAAGATTTTCAAACATCCAACAGCCATAACCTCGGATATCACAATTTGGCAAATATCGTCTATTTTCACACAGTCTGTTTCGCAAACAGACATTTTTAGGCCGATCAGTAGGTTTACCCAGGATGCTCGCTGTTCTGCTCTAAGCCTGTATCGCCTGCTGGGGCCAGACCTCCCAGGGCACGGGCAGAGGCGGCAGCTCACCCCTCACTAAGAACTGGGCTTTTACACCCGATACGTGTTTCCTCTTGATTATCATGGGAAATGTACTGAAAGTGATGCCAAGTCAGGCACTGCTATACAAGTAAAAACATCTTTTCAATGCAAACGCTAAAAGGAAAAGATTTTTCCTATTCTGCAAGCAGATATTCAGACATCAGTTTTTTGGTAGGGGAAGGAGTGAATTTGGAGAATTCCTGATTTCTCATTTAAATCAGTGCAGAAGTTTCAATATACACTCTCCAGCATCGAGCAGTTTCATTTCACTTCAGCAGGCGATGGCAGCTGCATCCACAGCTCGGCGTGCAGACCTGCCTTTGTCTCCAGCCTCTTCGTGAGACACGAGCAGCAGCGATGGGGCACAGAAGAATGACGAGTTTTTAAAAATGCTGTGTTGGAAAAGGTGACGAGCATTTCCTCAGCCTGTCGCTCGGGTTTCTCCATTAGGAATCACTGCAGCCGAGACAAACGAGGTCACTGGGTTTGCAATGCCAGGCTTCGTTATCTCTCCACACCCAAGCAGCTCGACCGGCTCCTGTGTCAGGAATTCACCTGATATTAATAACACGCTCCCCGCCTGCAGAAACAGCCCATTCACACAATGCTAATGGGAGAAAGAAAAGAGATGAAAACTACACGGGAAAACAAATGATGAGGTTACGCTGCTGTTGCCCATGAAGTGCCGAAAGGCCATTCACCGAGGGTTCGGAGACAGCTCAAGAAACTTAGTTTCTGATATATAAGGGAATACAAGAATTGCCTTAAGTTTTAGTGGCCAAGAGTAGCTGGTTGCTATTATTTTGATGAAAAATAAACCTCTGTGAATATTCCCATGTGAATATTTTAGAATAATTATCTACTGCAAGATGATAAACAAATTGAGGTTTGCTTTTGGGAAAGAAGAGCCGGAGCACTGAGCAATGAATGATAAACCCTAATTACAGGAAAAATACTCAGAGGATTGCCTTTTGTACATGAAAAATGTACAAAATAAAAAGCTTTTGCACCTATCAGTCTAGATAGCCAAAAGGCAGAAAAAGTTTTTCAAGGGAAGCTGACTTGATTTCTTCCCCCCCAATACTGGCAGATTGCTTTTTACATAGCCTTCAGGTAAAAAAAAATTGAAATTGGTCAGTGTCCTTTTTCTGTTCTCTTGAAGGCAGCAGAAATCTCATGAAAGGAATTTCTGCAGCAGTGACTTTTTTTCCTTTAGGAGCATTCAACCCTGGATTAGCCCTGCTCTCCTTGGAACCAATGCGAGTCCCAATGCTAACATGGGCACAGAGAAAAGTTAACCCACAATGAAGCTTCAGATCTTTCAGAAAGCTGCTATGGATGAGCAACGGCCAATATCTTTCAGAGGTGGTGTTGAGTTGTTTTGCATTCTCTGTCCAAAGACATTCACGGCGAGAGCCGTTGGCGCTGAGCAGAACCGGCTCCGGGGGAGATGAACGCTCCCATCAGCGCCCCAGCCTCCAGCCAGGGGACGGATCCCGGTGCTCTGACAGGGACCCCCGTCGGGGCCGGCAGCTACAGCTGCGACACAAGTGACAGAGCGTTCCCAAATCGTCCCGACTGCCTGTTGTCACAGCTAGCAATGCCACCAGAGGAACACACCCAGCACTACGGGGACACTGTCCCCTGCCCCAAGCCGTCAGCCTGGCAGCTCTGCACCACAAACGTTTCAGCCTCCGGATTAAACCTCAGTGAAAACTGCTGTTAGAGACGGTATCAGAATGTAATTTCCTGTAATTTCAGGAGTTTGCCGAAACATCAATTTATCCTTTAAGGTTCAACAGAAAAACACGGGATGAAATCCAAGGCTGGCGGCTGAATCGCTAAATAAAACCCATCCCTGCAGCTTGCCGCGCCGCTTGGTGAAAGGGTCTCAGACTTTTCCCCTGAAAAACAGAACAAGAAAAAAAAGCCTAACAAACTACTTACGCTTGAAGAAAAGGAACAGAAATAAACGGTTTCTGTACGTTGGGACTTACAGAAATGACCAGCAACACCAGGTGAAAGCTGCATTTTCTGATGTAGCTCAGAAACATACAGAATGCTTAAAAATATTTAACGTACCTCAATGCCAAACTCCTGATACAAAATCATTCTCTCGAGGATTTTACTCAGACCCAGTTTTCTAGGTCCCAGCACCCACCCGACCAAAGGCCGGCAGTCCCTGTCCCGGATGAAATTGTGTTTTAAACCCTCACGTCAAGCAGACAAGCAACCCCAGGAAAAACGTGTTTTCCCCCTGGGGCATCCACAGGATGCATTATTTCTCTTTTTCAGCCATTTTAAGATCCAGAAACCTGTCTCTGAATTATCTTAGAAATCAGACAGCTCTGTGAGTAAGGATGAACGGATGCACGGGACCCTGGTTTACCAAGACGCAAGCAGACGACTGCAGTGGGAATGCAGAGCTATTTGTTAGCACAAGGAGCTAGAGGACAAAGTCTGGCAATGCGTTTGATGCTAGTTAGCTCCGCATGAGCAGAATGCAGCTGCACGGTGCAGAAGCTATTTATGTGACAGAGGAAGGGATGTAAAAACAGCAGGAGATGGAATAAAAGCCGGGAAGCGCTCTGAGCCCGAGCCTCGGTGCCGTCAGGACTGTGCACCGCGCCGTACATCCCGAGAGGGGCCCAGCCAGTGCCACCAGGAGGTATGCGATGTGCCGCCAGCCCCTGCTGTTCCGTGTTAAGAAGCAATCCCTCTCGCCTGCATCCCTCGGGACATCCTCACCTGCCCAACAGCTGGACAGAACAGCAGCACCCAGTCCCCTGAGCCTGCACCTGAGACAGCCGTGGGCGAGGTCTGGTCTTCCCAAATCCCCCCCAATTCCCTCAGCTTCAGATTGAGGACTTTTCAAGCTGCATTTCAAACCCAGCTCCAAGCTACAGCACTTAACACCTCCTGTGCGCAGAGGAGGGAGCGGCAGCAGGAGCCACCAGCTCCCGGCTCTTTCTGTTGACTCCCAGCGGCACAGCTGTGAACCCCGACAAGGGACAAGCCACCAGAGTGACCTTCTTCCAACAGCCTGGTTCCCGTCACAGCGCTGAAAGCATTAAAATCACAAACAGGGATGGCTTTACTGACATTCTTCCTCACCTAAAGCCTGGATCATCCCACACTCATCTCAAGGGCTCCGGTGCCGATCAGCAGGGCCAGGCCACTGCTCCGGAGGGTCCGGATATCCCAGGGGAGTGGGGAAGACAGCCGAGGGTGTCTGCGTCTCACCACCTAAGGGTCCATGCTGCACATGGAGCAATGGACTTCCTTGTTCACTATAATCTGCAAGAAGAAACCTGCTTTAGGTACGAATGATACACGATCTGATTCCAACTCATTTAGAGAGAGATATTCTTGTATTGATCCAACATCAACTACCTGCACAATTATACCAGCAGCTACGGTTGAAGAGACGCTGCCAGCGTTAACGAAAGCCCTACGGTATCCTTTGTTCAAGCACGCTCTTTACCGTTCCAAGGCAGGAGTGATTCACGGGAGGAGCAGTGCTCCAGAGCAGCACTAAATACAGCCACAGCCCTGCAGGTATCACACTGCCTCGTAAAGCACCTGCCTGTGAGCGATGTCTGTCTTTCCAGATGTCCATCTACCGCCCAGTGTTTAAATACGCGGCATCCTGGGTCTGCTGATCCTTTCAGGATGATGTTTACCCGTCAGCGTGCGACAGGCTCCTCGGGTACGAGCACTTCAGCGACAGGGACACTACAGAATTGTTTCCTTGTATCCGTGGTCACAATGCTCCTACAAGAACTTATATAAAGTGCAGATAGTAAGGTGCTTGACTCCCAGTTTGGAGCTCTGTGTTGTACATCCACAGCTCGGCAGAAATTCAGCCAGGCCCTATTTGTAACACCCATCGTGTTTGCAATCTTTCATCTTTCCAGCCAGAAAGGTTTTACCAAGGTGCTGCGATTGCTGGTGGCTGAAAAGCAGGACGGTGTCTCAGACATTATTCAGGTACCATCCCCTGTTCCCAGACAGTTTTCACACAAAGAACTCATTCAACTGGAGCAAAATAGAAAATTGCTTCAGGGAGAACACCAGCTACCATCTCACAGAAACATCGATAGGTTTGTGTGCCTTCTGGAGACACAACATCCGAAGCCATGCTCGTGATCTGTTCTGAGAGAAGCAGATGACCTGCAAACCAGACAGAGAGGTGGTGGGCAAGTGCAGGAAGTTCCTCCAGAAAAAAAATAACCTCCTCACGATTGCTAGAACCAGTGGGGAAAACCGAACACCCCTCTCCTCCATAAAAAAGAAACTAGCAAAGCTGACACTGGAGCAAGTGTCTACAGAAAAAACTCTACTATTAAATCCACAGAAGTGGTAGAAACCACCTTCTGTTTTAAATGAAGAGCATGAAGGAACACAGTTATGTCAGAAAAAATGATAAAAGTCAAAGCACTCCTAGAAGTAACTGCTGATGCCCCATCTCTGCTTGAGCTTATCCGTGTTTTGTTGAGAGCCATTGTTGATGCCAGCACGGAGCATTATTATGAACCTCTTCAGTATCTCCTGAAGTGACACAAATCTACCCTCAAAATTAACCCCAAACGATCCTCACCAGAACTGGGGAGCACTCCTTGATTCTGGGCTGCCCTATCATCTACCCGCTGTTTGCGGAGATAATACTCAAAGGCTTCTTCCTCTTTGAATCTTCAAAAGGAGACGATATCAAACAAAACGACAGAGCGTTAACGCCGCTTCACTCTGGTGCCAGAGATGGAAAGAGGAACTTTTCTCGCTTTCTCCAGAAAGCTATGTTAGACTCTCTAGGCACAGATGTCCATGCACCTAAAAAATCCATCAAGCTGGAGTAGAAAACCAAGATGGGAACATCAGCCCTCCATGTGCCAACCACCATGGCCAAGGAGCTTCTAAGGTGCCTTGCAATAAACAAAGCACGCTTCGCTTCCTCAGGCACATCACGGCTTCACTGTGGTTTGCTACCAAACAATATCAGATTCAGCTTGAGTAAAGGTGTAAGAACCTGGCTGCAGGAGTTAGTTCTGGTCCTCATTTCCCCAGATGCTCTGGTTGGGCCGATGGCTTTGCACAACAAGCCGGTGCATTTCCTACCTTTCCCTGTGTCAGCCTTTTTCAGCGCCAATGGTTCTGCTGAAATAAAACTTTTTTTGGTTTTGTTCTCTTCCAGCCTTCGACATGAACTCACAACACGTCCCCCCTTACCGCCTTTCTGAAAAACAGGTCGTTCTCCTGTAGTTTCTTTCAGCTTCCCCAGACACTAGCAGCTACTAGAACTCAAGACCATGGTTTGATGAAAAAGCAAGCTGAATGCTATACAGCAGTTAAGAATTAACATGTTAATGAATTTTCTGAAATAATTGAATCTAACGTTACAATCAATGGTACCGATTGTCTCTGGGATAGGAAATTGCAAAAGGATAATTAGAATCACTTCTGCAAACAAAATCCTTTGTTATTAATTAAAGATTAACCGTCAGTCATGTTTACTAGAAGCAAGTTCAAGATTTACCCGACAAGGGTGCGATAGGCGCTATCTCAGCGCTGTAACGCGACAGCGAGCCGAAGCCTTTGGGCTGACAGTGCCCGAGCTTACCTGTGCCTCTGAGGCAACAGACAGCAAAACCCTAATCCTTGGCTGACATTGAGAAAACAAATCATCCTAAGTTTGATGGCTCAGTCGATACAAGATGCATAAGGTAAACTCCCTCCTAACCTTACATCCTGAGAAAGGACAATTCGCAGGAAACAATCTACGTAACCTCCACGTCTCTGTTTGCTGGCCAAAGTCACGATATTGTTAGAGCTGAAACCACTCACACATCATCTGCAGGTGAGCGTAGGAGAAATTGAGCGAGTCAAACCCACCTTCCATCTGAACGCTTCGTCCCCCCATCTGTCACGAGCAGCCTCGTACCCACTGCACGTGCTTCCCGGGAGCCGCCGCGCGAGGCAGCTGGAGAGCGTTCAACGCACCGAGCCCCACGCTGGAAACCCTTCCGGTAAATAACCGCTCTGGGTCACCACCAGCACTCTGGTTAAGTGCTTCAGTGGGAGAATATCAATAGCAATTCTTACTTCATAACCATTCATTTCAGACCAAGAGCTTTCACTCCAGCAATTTCTCTGGCTGCCAGCGCTGAACTCGCTATTTACGGCAGGCTGGGGCACACAGATGTCTGACAAGTCAGGGCCCAACCCCTTCCATCATTTTCATAGCAACACACCTGTTGCCTCGTGCGAAGTCAATTAAACACATTCCTGTTGATTACGTAGCCTGCGATTCAGTGCCTGGCACGCAGGCAGGGCTGCTGCACCCAGCGATACGCTCGCCCCTGGCAGGAAGCTCAGGGCTACAGTTTGAAAACAACAAGCACGGGAAGGTCACTCCTGTTACCATCGGGTTTTCTCCCCAATGTCTGTCTAACACACACGCAGTTGTTCTAAGGGATGCTCTACCCCTGCGCGGCTCAGGCGGTGCAACGCGCAACACGCTGTTCATCGCCAGGATCACGCTCTCGGGGTGGTCAGGACCCAGCCAACGCGCAGAGACCTCAGCTGTGCGAGGTCCCTCTGTCCACGCTGCGCTCCAGGAGCTGGTCCCTGCCCGGGACAGCGGCACAGGCACGAGGACACCGTCCTGCCGTTCAGCAAACGCGAGAACTGAANGGGACACCGTCCTGCCGCTTACCCCACGTTCAGCAAACGCGAGAACTGAACGAGGCGCTTCCAGGAATGAAGCATCCCACCGGAGGTCTGGTGCTGATCTGGAGCACGGCCGCTCCGAGACAGCCCCAGCCTCTCGCCACGTTCAGGAAGCACGAGAGGTCCCCATGGCATCAGTCTCCAAACCTGACAGAAGAAACGGGCACGTTGGACTTCGGCTTCAGGTCCCAGCAAGGTGTGAGTTATCATCCCACGGTGGCCATCTGAATCTATAACGGCACAACCAGGCATTATGTGCTGGCAGTACCTACATCACAGAGCTTTCTTCCAATAATAAAAAGGACATAATGTTCAAATTAGTAGGTAGAAGCCTTATTATTCTCTCGGATAGTAAGGATTCCCAATTTGTAAAACAAAACAGGTATGGGTGCACCCCCACTAACTGGCTTCTCAGAGGCAGGGTTTATTGCTCTGCCTCGTGCTTCCAGCTCCTGCTCTGGTCGGAGGAGGCGTTTGTTGCTTGGAATATGCACTAGTGTATCTTCTCTGTCTTTTGAGGGAGATTTCTGGAAAAAAAGATGCTGTTGCAGGAACAATTCCTAACTCAGATTCACCTCACGATGTGCAGTGTTTTGTAGATGATTCCAATGCCAGAAAAAGAAAAGGAATGGAGAATTTTAATGGATGCAAGGATGCAAAGCGTAGGTGGCTGCGGGGTAAGAAGCTCCCTCAGGCAGGGGATCATGTTTTGAGAGGTGTGTGCTGACACAACACAGCCTCATCCTTCCCTGGAGCCCTTGGGTTCGCTAGTACAAATGATTTACCATGACTGTAATAAGCCAAGGTTAAACCAGCAGACACGCAATGACCAAGCGCGGTACAGGGTCTAAACTCCTTTAAAAGTCAGTGGGAAGCAGGCTCTCTCATCAGTTGTCAACTTTGCACCCAAGAAGTTTTTTGACATTCATGATAAATGGATTACGTGCCTAGCTCCCAGCTGATTGCTCTCAAACTGGTGCCTGACTCATGGGAGCCCTGGGAATTCCCACCAGTCACCCATTTGCAGCTTAAGCCCTGCACACAGCGTGGGAGGTCTGGCCCCACGCCCTTTAAGCCTCAGAAATCTCCAGCCCAAAGGTTCCTGATGATGTCAATCCTTTGGCAATGAAGTTAGCAGCCGAATCAATACCGAGCTGACACAGGAGCTGTCTTAAGCCTGAACTATGGATTTATTGCAGAGTTCATGACAGACAGAGTGCAACTTGTGCAGACGGGCATCTGTGACCTGTACCCATCTCTGCTAAAAGCCAGTAAAACCCCAGTTGCTGTGAGAGTTACTGATTACTCTCTGTACTGTGCACAGAAAAATGGGGATCTGCAGCCCACCAGAATGCTGCTGGATGCTGGCCCACAAGAGGCACATCACGGCTTGCTCCTGTTTTCCCCTTTCCATAGGCAGGAGCAGAGGCACGAAGCACCAAGAGCCTTCCCCAGCCTGCTTTCCTTCCTGGAACAAAGCTAGGAACAAGAGAGGGAGCCAGGAAACATTGCCTCTTCACTGCCACACTTGGAAAACTGGAAGAATGCTGGCTGAACTGCGGTGTCAGATATTCAGATGATATTCACACACTCCCTCAGCCATTCAAAGTGCAATGGCCCAGGTCTAGAACATCATCTCCACGGCAGAACAGAGTCCTCGGTGGGGGGAAGAAAGCAGCAGTACCCTCAGCCGGCACCACCACAAAGCAAGCGTTCTAACAAGGGTAATGTCAGAGCCAAGAGCATCAAGAAAGAAGCCTAATAAGAGGCTGACAGAGCACGATTCAACTGCTATTGGAACCCTCTGCTCTCACTGGACTTCACTTCATGCCCTAGGGGCCCCCAAGGCACCAACGCAGCTTCACGTGATTATTCAGCATTCTTCAACTTGCTAATCCTGTGTAGGCTCCCTTCCCCAAAAAAACAAAAAAAGTCAACCTGCGATAGCTCCAAGAGTACCATCACCCCACCAGTGATGACACCCCACCAGTGGTGCCACATGGTTACAAGATTTTATTATGCAAAGCTTTTTCCTGCATTTGCAAAAGAACGAAGCAACTCTCATGGCACATTATTAAAAGCAAGGAACCATCATATCACATTTCCTTGATCTGCAACAGCATTGTTCTGTTAGCAACAGGCAATACTTTTGCACAGTCTTTTCTCTGTGCACTGAAACATCACAGGAACAGCACTTTAAAGCAGCAGCTTGGACGAGTTTCATTTTGGCATCTTCAGCCGCACCACAGATGTACCGAAATGCATTCTGATGAACCCTGGAAAGAGGACAACTCCGATACAGAACAACAGCGGAGGAGAGGACAGGCCCTTGTTTCTCCCTGCTGAAACCTGTTTGCAGGTTTCTCATATTCCTACAGCCACTTCAGAGCTTCTTCCAGATTCCCAGCGCAGCAGAGTCCAGCATGTCAGACTCTCCTCTCTGCACGTGGCGCTGATCCGCGTGAAGCGGTTTCATGGAGAACAGCTCTGAGCACTCAGCCGCACACCCTGGCTCCCCAACCTCCTTTCGCCATTGCTGTGGCTCCAGCTCTATCAACCCATCTCCAAGCCCGTCACCTGCAAGAGGACACGGGATGCCTGGGGCTTGGTGCCCCGTGCTGGCAAAGGCAGACGGCACAGCAAGATCTGCCCGTGCACACCTCGCGCTCTTGCACGTGAAGCCACCGCTCAGGCAGGAGCCGTCCTGTGGTCAGCAGGACCAGGGACCGATGCTGATCGAGGCTGGGATAACAGCAGAGGGTACGTGCACGTCCACGCTCACCCTTTGGCACAGCACAGGGCCGAGCTCCCCCATCCCCATCGCCTTCCCGCCTGCAGCCCCACCACCGCACGCGCCAGACTACCCGGCATCGTCCGTCTTGCTCTCCCGCTCCACGCCTCGGCACCCCCAGCAGACACGGGACACGTGCCTTCGTCTCGTGAGACAGAAGCATGTTAGTGGAGCGGGTGTGTCAGCAGGTCTGAGTGCCCAGGCGTGACACTGATTTACAAATGTGGGAGAGGGGCTGGATCTTGTCCCAGGTGGTTAAGATCACACTTCCTGCAGTGAAGCAGCCCCTAACCGCCGCAGTGCCGGTTGGATGGTTTTATCCGGCGGCATTGCAGCTCCTCGGTTCACGGGATGGCAGGCTGGGAATGCAGCCAGAGGCAGCAAAGCACAAGGGCGTCGTCTGGCATTTCATCTACCCGGCAGCATCAATACCACTGCAGGTAATGACTATGGAAAAAAGAGAAACCTCGCTTGAGCTTTGTTCTGCTAATAAAATTAGCAACTCTACAGTTCTGTCCTAGAGAAAGATTTCTTGATACCATCAGACAAATATCCAGGCGTAGGAAAGAGTCACACAGGACCGCCAAGCGTCTAACAAGCCCAAACCTATCCCTCCTGGCTAGCAAGCTAAATGTGAAATCAATTCTAAACAAATTCAGTGCTCAGAAGTGCTATTCTGAGGATCCCAAAATGTGCATTGGTCAGAATAAAAATGATTCAATTATCTCTGTGCACTGCTTCATTTGTTTGGATCTTATCAGCTGATGTATGGTCTAGTTCAATTCTTTGAGGTGTATTTAAGGGAAACATTACTAAACCTCTCACACTTAATAGGCAAATAAACCATAATGTAGTATGTTAAATGTTTGCATTCTTACTTGCAGCTATTCCTTAACAGTTAACGTTCGAGCAACGTTCGTGTGTGAATTTAGAGAGTAACTGAATTATGCTCTGGAGGTAAGCGTGGTTTAGTACTCAGAACGACGTAGATATGCATGGAAGTGTGTCTCTGATCTGTGAGGTCCAGAGAAATTAGACAATATACACTAATATACCAGTGGAAAAAACCCACTAGAAAAATATGTAGTATTGTCTAAAGTCCCCAGTAGAACATGGCAGTTCGTCTGGTGGATATAATTGCTGCTAAAACCTTGACAGCAGCAGTGAAGCCAACACAGATGAAAGAAACAAGCCTCTGGGTGCTCCCCGTCCCCTCCGGCCGGAGCACACCCAGCCCCAGCCGCCCGCCCCGCGCCCCTGCAGCTCTGCCACCAGGGAGATGGTTAAGGGCAGGCCACCACCCAGGATGAAGACCTGCATCCAAGACATTCCCTCTCCTAACATCCTCTCAGCCTTTCACAGCCTTGGCCAGCTTGTTTTCCAGATACAATTGTTTCCTTTCATTTGCTTTTCATTTCCAGCTCTTTTTCCATGCAAATCCTCGCAAAGCCTCCAGCAGAGAACCAGTTTAATTGCGAACTCTCTGTCTTTCTGCCTCTGGGGAAGCGGTGACAGCACTCTCCCCAGCTCGGCAGCAAGGGCAACGTGAAATATTTCAGGACGGAAAAACCCCGCAAGGCTTACTGCCAAGCGGCTTTAAAAGACCAAGTGCCAGAAAACCTGTATTTTTCCTGATTTAACGCCCCAGTCATGGTTTTCTCACGCTGTTTGTTGAGAACCCCGGGCTCCGCTCAGCCAGTTCAGCCGAAGGCGTTTCTCTCCGCAGCCAGAGCCGCGGCCGCCCAGCACCGAGCGGGGCTGGACCAGGCTGCGCGATGCCACCGCCCCGGTGCCACCGTCCCGGCCACCCCCAGCTGCCAGAACTGCCCCGGTGCCACCGCGGGGCACGGGCACCACGCAGCCACAAGAACCCGTCGGTTCTGCTGCGCAGCTCAGAGGCTGGAACGAGCCTCACGGAGCTCAGCCGCCTGCTCGGGAAGGGGAGCTCTGCCATCGCCTCCTCGGCTCCAGATTCCCTCTTGGCTCTGTTACACCAGAAATAACACCAGCTGACAGAGCCGTGGCATACTTACATTCTCTCCCTCAGTTTATAAATATTTTAACAGCTTTGCTTGCTACCTAAACGCCTGAATATTGTGGAATATCTGTTTTAAAACTTGTCTAAATTATATAGAAGCAGAATTTTGGTGGAAGTAGCAGCTCTTAGCACGATGCAGCTACACAATTCTCATTTAATTGAGTGTAAATGTTTAATTACATTAGGGATAGCCACAAGAACTCCTCAGGCCTATGAAGGAAGCCAAAGGCAATTTAGCACCTGGCTCATAATAGGGTATGAAATGGAACTAGACATCTGTGCGTAATAAAACAGGCAAAACTGACGGTGGTGGACGTCCGATCCACTGTGATCGACTGCGACCTAAGCCGTGGATTAAAATGAAGTCTTTTTGATGAGGAGTCCGAGATCTACACCTTTGGGGACTTCTACATTCGATTACTACTTCTTATTTATTTTCCTTCAGACATTCAAACTTTATGCAGTCAATATTAATGCATTGCCGGAGGCCTTACAATTTATCCAAGGAACAATCTGACTGCTGCAGAGCAAATACTGGCTGCAGCTGCCTGCTGGCCAAGAAACCCCATCATCCACAGCCGTGAACGGTGAATTTCCTTACAGCGCCATACAGGAAAGGGAAAGGCTGCCAGCACCGTGCAAAGCGGTAACAGGGACAAACGCGCAACGTGTTTTGCACCCAGTGGGAAGCAGCAATTCTGGTTTCACACGTTCTGCTCCTGGCGTGCTCCTCTCCCGTTCCACGCGCCTGCTGCTCGCGGACCCTGGTGTCAGCACAGCGCCGCGGCTCCGGGACAGCAGCTCCGGCAGGAGCCTGTCGGCACACCGCTCCCCAGCCCGCAGACAACGCAAATCCTTGTTTAAACTCCGAGTAGTAACCCAGGCCTTTGTTCCCCTGGATGATCTCTTCTGCTGTTTTTCTCTGCCCTTGCTGAAATCAGGACCCAATTCCCAGCTGTGCCATAGTCCATGGAGTAACTCACTCTTCTGCAGACACTCCGTGCACAGAGGGATGCCAGCGTCCCAGCGGGCAGCACTGCCACTCATCTTGCACACGTGAAAACGCGGGGTCAGAGGCAGGGGGCATACACCCCAGCCCCCTTTCTCCTGTCCTACCGCTGCAGCTTAATGCCACCAAATGCATTTTGCACAAGTAGCAGCGACAGCTTCCTGGTCCCTGTGCTTGCCACAATTACCCTACAGGCAAACAGCAATGCAATTGATTAGCTTTAAAGAAGGTTTGCTTATCACACTCAATTCCCTGCAAAAGCTCGTGCTGCTACAACCCCAATACACATAGAAATACCTCCTAGCACCTCATTAAGGGAAGCAGCTGGCAAGACTGTTTTCACAGCAAGATTCCAAGCTGCAGGTTTACCCAAAACCAGTCCACTTTGCTGGAGCCAGAAAAGAAAAGCTGCTTTCTAAAAGGCAAATCACAAACCTCTGTTTCTGCCTTCATAAAGGTTGCCATAGGGATGCTGCGATATGAGAAGTGGTGTTTCACTGCCCCCTGACTTTGCAGAATAAATGTACATACAGTAGCAGAGTCAGATTGCTTACTGCCGCCAAACACAGCAAAGCAGCAATAATCCAGATGTCAGAAGTGCTTTATGCACCATTAATTTATTTATTTTTTTGTAAACTGCTTCATTGCTATGCATGATGCTATATGCAGGACATAAATCCTGGGCCTGAATTATTCTGCTTCGCAGGCTTGGGGAGATTTGTAATAATGAACTCTGCATCACAATGAGAGTTTTTGTCTGCTTACTGGGGAATCAAAATTGAGTATCAGTTATCCTGCAGAACAGAGGCAATGTATATGCAATTCAGTCACGCTAGGTACTACAGCTCCCATTCACAGCATGGAGATCACCCCAGCGCTACGCAGCCGCAGCGGGATGGGCTCAAACCGGGCGGTACCGCGGCACTCGGCTTTCCCGTCTTCTGGCAATGTCCCTGTCGGCTCCCATTTGACATCTCCAGGACCGCGGTTTCTCAAATTCTTCTGTGATTAACAAGACACTCAGGTTTTCCAGGACTCTCTCTAGCCCTCAGCTCCTCACGGATGATCCGGTAACTTGTGCCCCAAGGGTCCATCCCTGCCTTGCTGCCTCACTCCCCAGGTGCCACCAGGGACCCCAGTACCAAGGTGTTGTCCCCTTCTGGGAAACTTCCACAAAGTCAGAAGTAACTTTGTCCTGTCACTTGAAAACATGAGTCACTCTTGAGGCTTTTAGCAGACAAGCAGATTTAGAAAACATCAGCAATACATTCAGTGCCAGGAGAGTAACTCGAATGTAAGATTTCTTCACTGAGAAACCGAATATATGGTTTTCTCCTACAGAAACCAAAATAGCTCTCGCTACAGTTTCAGATTGGGTTGAATTGCACTCAGCTGGTAAGGAGTTCAAACTCAGCCGAAATGAACTACCTCTAACCTGAGCTGAGAAACCTTCTGTCAGTGTTTCCTCTGCTTTAACGGTGCTGTGATAGCACCTCCTCCAGAAATGCAACCCAAGTGAACGTTATTTAACCTTCACAGCGCAATACCTAATGACTAAAACCATGGATAGAGGTGGATACTGTCATTAAGAGTTTGTGGAAAGACAGCCAAGGGTTAATTTTCACCAGCTTACTCCTGCTTGCTGCAATGATCTCTCACACCCCCCTCTAAGAGAATGAGGAAGATAAAGTTGCCTGGAAAATCCCTCCCTCCCTCCCAGTTGCAATTTGAAAAACCTTTTGTCAAGTTTCTTCAACAAAGGAAGGACTGGGGTAGGAATTCTGTTTGCTGTAGTCCTGTACTTATAATTAAGTGGACAACAATTAATTTCATTGTCAATGAGAAAAGAGCAGCAGTGGGAAAACAGTTCACGCCAGCCAGTCATTAACACACCGTTTCAGCCAGAAAAGAAAGTCATAGAAATTTTCTTAAAAAAATTTCAGTTATTTTTTTTTTTCATGTCTAATCCAGAAAAGACTTTTTCCACAGCTCCAAACTGATTGTGTTTCTTTCTGACACATCGTTTGAAGGAAGAAAAATAACATCTTAGCCTCAGAGTGGGACACCTATACACCTCATTCTTCGAGCAGGTCTGAAAGCCAGAAGCACTTCTAAAAAGTCCAGTTCTATCAAAACCTCTAATGTACTGCAAGTGTGTCATGCTCTTATTGAAATTTAGTTTAGGGGAAAAAAAGCAAAAGCACTCCAGTAGTGGTATGGTTTTAGCATTTTTCAGAACTAAATGTTAAAAACCTCTTCATTTTGCTACTTATTATAATAAATTAAGAAACACTTAAAGACAAATAAAACCTGAACATGTCAAGAGACTTTTTTTCTACCAAGAATTTCCTATACCAGATGAAAAGAAAAATTTCAAAAACCTGAAAGTCCCACACAAATGACAATTTGCATACCCCACTGAGTGCTACTAACAAGCTCTGCAAAACGTATTTTTAAAAATGAGTGTACAATTCCAGCCTGCTTACCACACAAACCAGTGGAGCATCTCAAACCCACTTGTTGCTATCGGTTACAGGGTTTATTTCTTTCACTTAAACCTTATCTTGGAAAAGCAAAGATGATTGCTCCCCTGGTAATTATGTGGAGCACTCCTCGCTGAATCACACTCTGACCGAATGCAGTGGGAAAATGTCATTTACCCCACGCAGAGGTGAAAAAATGTCATTTACCCCACGCAGAGGTGCAGCCAGGCTCTAACTCATGAGAGAAGACAATTAAAACGGGGCCACATCCATGTATTTATTTTAGATGTGTTGGAATTGTTAATTCACAATATAGCATTACAAGCCTTCTGCAAACAAGTTTCTGTCCTAGTTTGATGAGGTTTTAATTCAAGCCTGCCCTTCAATCTCATGTTTGCAAACCAGGAACTGCACTCCAGCACTGGACTGCGGTCAGTGTTCAACGGCACAGTGCACCCTGGCACAGCGCGCCCCGGCACAGCCGCTGCGCTTAAATCGCAGCAGGTTCCCCAGCTGGAGAAGAGCCCGCGGGCCGGCGGCACTGCTTCCCAGGGTGCAGGAAAGGCGGGTTGGGAATGAAAATGTCTCTTTATAAAAGGTACATTTAGAGAAAACAGACTTTCAAGTACTTGAGCCGCTCTTCTGGACACAAATGGGACCCACAAAACTCCAACAGTTTGCTGCGCTTAAATCCACCGTGTTCATCAGATAACGTGGGAGAAAGGGTGTCACGGGGAGAGGCAAGGAGCAGGGAGAGCTCCTGGCCAGAGAAGGGATGAGGTTAGACAATGCCACATGGCACCGAGTGCTAGCACAGGGTAAAGCATTCCCAGCCTCCTCTTAAAAGACTTCCTCCCTCTGTTTCATACCTTAAATCTTTCAGTCTTTTTATTGCACTAGTGCAGCCCATAGATGAGAAGAATCTTTTCTCTAAAGGTTTTATTTCACCTACCTTCAAGCCATTGCATTTTAGCACAAAACTACTATTAAAAAGAAATCAGTCACAGATTATTTTATCCTGCATTTTCTCTAATACTTAGAAACAGCAGCAAGGAATGAGAAGAGGCAGCAATAGCAGTGGCAATGCTTACCACCTAGAAAAACTTTAATCACTGGTGGTTAATGGTGTTTACTGCTCTAGCACTTCAGTCAAATTGGCATCCCTTCGGTCCAAGCCATAGACATGGAACAGAAATTAATATAATAGTTCAAGCTCACTGCGATGTCATTAAATGATCATTTCTTCATTTATTCAGAGACAGCAGGCGCTTTGGCCAAAAGCTGCTCAAAGTGGATCTTCAGAACATTCGAGTGCTCAGATGCGTGTCTGCAGCAGTTCAGGGACTTTGTTAGCCAGACTCCAGCCCTCTTCAACTTCTATTTTTCCTTCACTGCAGGTGCATATTTCTTCATAATTGCCTTTCCCTGGGCTGCTGCTCACCAGGGAAGCCGAGGCTGCATCCATCCTTCACCGCTCAGCAGCAAGGAACAGAAAGGGTCCCTTCCTTCCTCAGCCCTAATAAATATTTGCATGGTGTCCATTTTTATAGCTTCCTACTAGAAGCAGGTAATGATACATATTTATGTGCCGCCCATTTGAGAAGGTGACGCCATCAGAGCAGGAGAGATTAACCCCTACCACAGAGACACTTTTTTAAGTGTCCTTGCTATCAACAGCTCAATTAGAGGATTACTTTTGTTTAAAATCTCTAATTAAGATACTTGTCAGGTGATTTGAGGGATACACTTCAGCTGTTAGTTCAGTTAATAATCATCAGACTCAGATGTTTCCAGCTGGGTGAGCTGCAGGACACAGAATGTGTTTCCAGCTCAAAGTTTCATCAAGTTTTGTGTGTTCCTGAATCCCCCCCCAACACACACACACACAGCCTTTCATTCTGGGTACTAGAAATCCTGCTGGAATACAAAAAGGAGATAGAAACACCCAGCAGTTAAAGTGGGAGCGATAAGGAAATCAGCAACACAAAGATCCTAGACAAAGACACGGTAAATGCCGCCGTTTGCCCCTCGTTTGCCCCTCGTAGGCTCCTGCAGCAGAAAGCCCCAAAGGACACAGGGGTAAGGGCACCGAGAGCACTTCACACCGATCGGGAATGAATCCTAGAATCCTTTACTCAGGCTGCACAGATTCTTAAAGTTGCTAAAAGTCAGTTAGAATATTCATGTCCCAGAAATACCTGTGAACCCAAATGCCCACCCAGGGATGCACGGTTGGCTGAGGTGCAGCTTTTCTATCAAGGGAAACGATGCTGCCTGTGGTCCATCACCCGGAATTTCATCCGCCAGTCCGACAGAGTGGTTTGTCCCAAAGGGATGAACCCAGGGCTTCCTCTGAAAATAACGAGTCTCACCAAGGCCCAGCAGCGCTAATTAATGAGATTGTGAAAGCTCTTCTCGGTCCTCTAAGCATAGCCCTGGGGATGCCGGCACATTCAGACCACCATCAAGCACATACAACACTTATTTCTGTGTAAACAGACTTAAGCTCAGAGCAATTCAAATTACACTTCAGGATCTTAACTCCAATTCAAGTGATGTCTATACACATGAATAATAGCCGGACTGCCACATTTTATATAAAGGGAAGAAAAATGGGAACAATCATGCCCACCTGCACCAAGAGGCAGTCTCATTACACATTCAACATCAAGTACCTCTCAACAATTTACTGGAACACACTGGTTGACAACTTGAGCAAGCACCTGTCAATAAATTTGTCATTCTGATAATGCTCTAGGTATGAAAGTCAAATGTTAATAGACCCGCTGGAGTGCAGAGGAGCAAGAAGTCTACGACCTCTCAGCCCAAAGCTCTTCTGACCTGGTGACGACCTGCAAACCTGTACTTATCCATCCATTCTGCTGGTTCACAAGATACTTAAGTAAAAAAAAACAGCCTTACAACAAGCAAGTTGGCAACGCTGAGGGTCACAGGACGCCTGTAAAAGGGGCACACAGCTGTAGCAGGTTTATGGTGGCATCTTCCCAACGTGTTCTTGGGACCTCCACTCCGCACGGGAGCTTTCGGAGTCAGACATTTCTGCATTTCTCAGCCCACAATGATTCTCTTCCATAAACATCAACACAGTTTTTGAACGCACAGTCTTAAGTTGTTAAATCACAAATGGTGCAACAGACATGGAAACTGAGCTGCACAAAGAGTGAACACAAGAGAACTTCAGCTCCACGCTCACAAAGCCCATGGAACAAGCTGAAAGAGAGATAAGGCAGATGCAGGCTGCCCTACATACAAAAATTTCTCCTCCCCATTGTGTCCTGCCTTCACACCAGGCTGAATCTTTACAGATACCAATTTCTAATCTGTTAAAGTGTCACCTTTTCTACTCTATTATTAGGGGATTTTCCTTATAAAAACCCTTCAACCCTCAAGACTGATGGTCCAGGATACATTTTTCCTCCAACAGCACACTTCTAACATGCCCAGCAACTCTTGTTGTTTCTATTTACCTGAATTATTGAAAGGATTTGATAGCAAAATGTGTTAGAAAAACACAAACAGTCAATCTATAAATAGAAACACGCAGCACTAAGTAGGCCAGTAGAAAATGTTTCCTGACATGCCACACTTGGTTTACAATAATTCTGAAAATTGGAAGTTGAAGGTAAACTATTGCAACAAGAGATTGTCTTTCAGAAAAGTCACTAGATTAAAAATATGACATGAACTGACTACTGCAAGAACCCTCCCCTGCCAGCACTTCACTGTTTTTCCTAAAAATGCTGGAAAGTTGACTTTTGTCAGATAAAATTATTCCAGTAAAGAGGATCCATACAAAGATTACAGTTTCCCGACACAAGCTGTAACAGGGTGCAACAGTACCCGGTCTGTGTAGCCAGAAACAATTGAACAGTCTCACCCTCCGCAACGCCGCAGTTTGCTGTCCCAGGACCATCAGGGCCGCGTCAGCCAGCGCAGGACAGGCCGGCGGCACGAGACCCAGCGCCCCCCCCGGCCCCGCGGGGATCAGCCGGTGGCGGCACAGCCCCGGGGCCCGGGGGGGCAGAGCCGCTCCTGCAGCCCGGCCCGGGGAGGGGGCTCGGCCCGAACCGCGCAGGGGGGCGGCTCCGGGGGGCTCCAGGTGAGGCTGGTTGGGGCCATCCCGCCCATCAGCACCCCCAGGACACCTGTGGGTCTTCCCCCCGCGTGTCCCTCTCCAGCCCCTGAGCCTCGGGGAGGGGTCCTGGCTCCCTCAGGAATGCGCTTCTGAGGAACGACACAAACTTCTCTCTTTGTCAGTGCTCCAGTTAGACCGGGTCCTGAAATGAGCGGAACCAAGGGAAATGTTTCTCCCGATCTCTCGGGCGCTTTGGACGAGGCTCCTGCTGAGCTATTTGTGACGTTGGGGTTTTTTCTGCATTACAGGTTGAACCTGTTGTTAATCAAAGAACCGGTGACACCATCAGAAAGACACTGTGACATTTCCATGTCGTTCTACCAGTTCAAACAAGATTCCATGAAGAAGTTGACCTTTTCTCAGTCAAATCATAAATGCCAAAAGTGCAGGAATCCATCTTTCCATTACTGTCACCTTGAAAGTGAAAAACGCCGAAGGCACTACTCTGAAAACACTGCCCAGCCCGGATATATTTCAAATGCAACCTCCCCTTTCAGGACGGATTCTTCATTTCTGAAATGCAATTAATCTTATGCAACTTTCCCACACAAAGGTGACAATACCCTGGATGAAGCCCAGCTTTGCAGAAGGGAGGACTGCGGGCACGCTGGGGCACAGCAGGAGCGCGGCTGCCCCAGGAGGGACGAGCCGGGGCCACAGCACAGGCTGGGAAGCGGCTGCACCGGCGGGACACAGTCCCACAGCCCCTGGGCAGGGCGGGATGGCCACAGCCACCGGTCCCACCGACAGCCCGGGCATCACCGGACCACCCGTCAGGAGAACCTGCCCACGAGGGCTCTGGTCCGGCACAACAGGCTGAGCCCTCCCTCGGTTTCCCAGCCTGACGCTCCCTGCAGCTCGTCGGGTTCACATCTTCTAAGTGCAGGGAACTGATGATACACCTTTGAGTCCTCCTCCTCCTTCTATAGCCTCGAAGCTTTTAGTAAATCATATGCAACTATTTTACATAGGGAAAAATACACCGAAATGTGCCTCAGTTCTTTGGGTTTCGGCTTTGTTTCTCCTAACAGAAGTAGCTGTACTAATGTACAGCTTGGGGCAGTGAGAAGAAAAAGCAGAAATGTGCCTGCGAATTTAACGATGTATTATTTATCTCACGATTCTAATGAATTAGCAACTGTGTACAAGTGCAAGGTTGCTTTTTTTTTCCAAAGTTGCCCCTAACAAATACTCACAATATTGTTTCTAACTCTGTATATAGTGAAGGGAAAAGGTTATTGGATTCCTGCTCAGTTCTTGCAGACCCTGTGCAATCAGTATAATCGTATGGTCACCATCAACACGTACAGACACTATTAATTCCAGTTCTGAAACTACTCTGCCAAAGGGCCCGAACAAGCCTCTGGCTTGATACCAACAGGTATCAGTAGGAGATTTACCCAGGCAGCAACATGTTGTCAGTATTTTTAGCTTAAATATGCGTTCGTATCTCTTGGACGTGCACAGCATCGGTGCGTCCCGTGGCCAGGAGGGTCCCTGTCCCTCTCACCCCGGCGCCAGGGCTGGTGCCTGCCCAGGCACCCAGGAGCCGTGCGGGGTGGCTGGGGGATGCTGGGGCACAGGCAGTGTTCTGAGTACAGAGTATTCTGTACTTCAGGCATTTAATCAGTGCGTAAAATCAGTCTGGCAATTCATTGATCCCTTTTCTTTAATCAGATCAGCCAGTGGATACATTCTTTTTTCTTCCTTCATCAGGGCTGACCGTTTCAATGTCTTGTATTTTCTCCTTAACAAAGATATTTTTTTAATTCCATGATGCAAAAGATATTTCTTTTCTAACGGCTGCTCAGCTGGGAAGAAATACCCCCCCTCAAATACCAACACCTCTATCAGCTTCTGTGTCCCAGAAACACACGGGGGACCCCACGAAGAGACGCTTCTTAGCACCGCTTGGGCATGTGTGCCAGGGTGAGCGTTGCAGAGACCTTGAAAATTCAGCAGGAGAGGATAAAATAATGGGAATCACTAGCACGTTGCCTGCGGTGCCAAGGCGAGCTCCGTGCCCGGGGAGCAGCCGGTGCCTGGAGCTGCTCGATTCCTGCGAGAGGTGTGGAAGGCACCGGCACCAGCAGCAGGGAAGAACGGGCCCTGGCTCCTGGGGAACTTTCTAACCCCCTCCTCTTTCTGAGGGTCCCACTTTTGCCAGAAAACTTGCCTCCAAATGAGTTCCCTAGGAAGCAGAAAAGAAAACCCAGAACCCATTCAAAAAACATCTGAAGCATCCGCAGAAAAGTTCTGCTTAAGGGGAAATGCTGCAAGGGATAAACGACCCCGAGTTCCTGCTGCTCTTTAAAGACAGGTTGCATTTTCCCTTTTGCTTTCTCTACCCTTTGGAAAGAACAAAACTGCAAGCCCAGCTTGTCAAAAAGCAGCAAATATTTCTGTTCAAAGTACGGGTGCGCACCAGGGCTGACATTTCACACAGGCTCTACTTCTATTTCAGTTCCATTTCATATTTCAAAACAGGATCTTTCTCTGCGGAGGTGAATGTCAAGTGTTTAATCCATCCATCTGTGTCACCGTACATCCGTCCCGCTGCCCGTGCTCCCATGAAGCTTTTGGATGTTCATAACCACGGGATCTGAGCACCTGCTCTTTGGGAAAAGGATTGCTACTGTTAACACAGTTTTGGCTCAAAAAAAGAAAAAAAGAATATATATACTGTGAAGATCTCTAAATTTCAGTTGCCGCCTTCCCTTTCCCAAAGGAGGCACATCCTGCAGAGCCAAGCGACAGCACAAAGCCCTTAGACAGATGCATAATAATTTATTAATTACCTCTCATGGGGCCAGAAGCCCTTGGACACAGATATCTTACAGTGAAACTATTTATTATGAATCATTAGCACGGCTTCCTTGGACTGGTCTGCAAAGGACAACCACGGACTACGAAACATCTCTTTTTCTCTTTCTGTTCTTGCTCATTTTATCCCGTCTTTTTCGTTTCTTATTCTTTCCTCTCATGGTAGCAATACTGAATACTAACAAGACACATGCGTTTAACCGTGCTCGGTCATTTCCATGCTAATTAATTCAGGTTCCAACATGTGCATTTTGTGCAGGTTTGGTAAATCCCCCTTAAATTGGTAATTTCAGCTCAAATCTTCTCCCACGGCAGAGAGAATATTTCAGCTCCTGCTCATCTCTGTTTACTGTGTCAGTGCAGGGATTATTTTAATTAAATTGCTAGGTGAGGAAATCATCAGAAAGATAACAAACAGGCCAGATCACCCAGTGCCCATTACGGGATTCTAATCCAATTTATGAAGCTTTCAAGCCAGTCAAACAATTAATTTTAAAATGCATTTCAGTCAAGATGAAAAACTACTTTGCTGTGTGCTTTGTTTTTTAAGGTGCAGGATGAATAAGCCACAAAGACAACAGAAAACCATTTTCTTCTTGTTTTCATTTGTTAATGACACAAATGCAGCGATTACCTCTAAGTGAAATTAATCAGAAGTCTCCTGGCCGTTCACAGACAAGTTTAACACCAGTTGAAATACCTCAAAGAATACTTCGAAAGTGATGCTAGAGGAGAACATTCTTCTACTGTTAATTGCCTTCGTTCAAATACCTCCCCCATTAAAGCATCATCCCCAGAGGACCATCGCTGTCCCCTGTGCCCAGCCCTGGGGGGGGGGCTCACCCGGGCACTGCACGGGGCTGGGGGGACAGGAGGGTCCTGGGGTGCCCCCGAGGAGGGCAGCCCCGCCGGCTGGGGGGACGGGAGGGTCTTGGGGTGCCCCCGGAGGAGGGCAGCCCCGCTGGCACATCCTCCAGGAGCACCAAGCACTCGGGGTTGGTTTGTTTGGAGAGAAGGGGGCTGAGGGGTGACCCCATCGCTCTCTGCAGCTTCCCAGGGAAGGGGACGTGGAGAGGGAGGCGAGAGCTCTGCTCCTGGGATCCAGCGACAGGACGCCTGGGAACGGCCCAGCACTGCCCGGGGAGGTTCAGGCTGGACACTCGGGAGCATTTCTTCATGGAGAGGGTGCTCGAGCCCTGGCCCAGGCTTCCCGGAGAGGCGGGCAGGGGGTCAGAAGGGGCTCTGCTGGAGTCTCACGCTGCAGAAAGCAGGACGCCACGCACCCCTCTCCAGAACAAAATGATGCTGGTTAAAACAGTGTTTGACAATAAACAGGTACATTTCACAGTTCCTCTATTTAATCACAAAGGTTTGCAGCCCAGCAGGATGAACGTGTCAAAACCTATTTACTCCGACTCCTACACCCCAGCCGGATATCCACACTCTGCCAGCCCAGGCATTCAAATCCCATCGGGTTTTGGATCTGATCTCCGGACACCGCATCTCTCTGCGTTTCACAAGCCCGGCATGGCAGCCGCACCTGACAAACCAAGGCTCCCCAAGGAAGATCCCGCTGCCCTGGAATATCCTGTTCTTCCCCCTTGCAGGTGCTAGGCAGCTCTTAAAGCGTTCAAGAGAATATTAAATATTCAATAAAAGTTATTGAAATTATTAGACATGGGGCCACTATGCAAGTACATAAGATACAATTACCTTACACTATGTATGTGTTACACTGTGACAAAATTGTAATTATTATGTTGGGTTATGTCACTACTTTAAAAAAAATAATAGGAGAGTGATGCAGCAAAAAAGCTCTTTCCTGTACAGTGTTAACTGAAAGTACTGAAAAAGAGGGTAGTGTGTAATTAGACATAAAGTGTATCCAAGCAGATATTTACAGTCTTCATGGCAATGCCAGACAATAAGTCACTGAAAACAAAAACACACTCCAGATACAATTAAAGTCACCATCAACTTTACATGCCAGAGGAACCTTTCAAATGAATAGGAAAAGATAATTTCTTTCTGCAAATAAACTTCACCAAAAAGTGGCTATTCAGTTGTGATGTATTCCGTTCTTCCGAGCAGTTTGCCTTTTGTCAGGGAGAACAAAAAGAGGAGAAGGAAGGAGAACAGGAATGAAAAAAAAAGAATTCTGTCTCACCCAGCATAAAATGTATTTCATAGCAAAAGCAACCAGGAACAAGAGGAGAAAAAGAAAAGCCCTATTTTTACACCAAAGCTGTATCATAAAATAGCAGTTTAAGAACTCACTGTATTCATAACCTCAGTTTCAGTAAAAACGCCGTATTCATTAAAAAGAAATACAGGGTGGCAGGGCTGGATTTATCACTGGAATTTGCACGCTGCCGTAAAGAATGTCCTCTATTAATGACAACAGCTGCTGGTTTAATAACCCTAGAAAAGATCATTAAATTCCTTCACATTTCCCAGAAACAGATGGAAGAAATGCAGAAGTGTTAAAACATATGGGAGAACATATTGAAATCCAGCAGCCTCCTAGAGCGGCGAGGAATCCCAGTGCCGCAGTCTCCCGGTTTGCACTGGTCTCCTCGCGGGTGCCCGAGGTGTGCGCGTGGCGGAGATTATGTAAACACCGAAAGAGGATAGAAGAGGCTTGAGTGCCGTAGGCGGCATTTGCTCTGACGGTTTATCATCACTTACGCTCTGTTTGCAGGCACAGATTTCCCGTCCCCTCTATTTCCTTGTTGGCTCCTTTGCACCCAGAGCTTGGAAACGTACAAACTCTCCAGGCGCAGAGGAATCCTTCCACCAAAGCCTGTGAATGCAGGGAACCTTCTGCACTTCCTAGAAGAAGATTCATTTCAGGAAATGGGAATTTCCCAAAATCACAACAGGCCCCAAATGCAGTTTTTCCGAGGGACACTCTGGTGTTCGTACCTTGGCAGGTAGTTCATGCACCACCCTACACACGGCACAGGAACGCCCAGGAACGTTGAATTAAATATTCCTGGTACTGCCGCTGGTACAGGTGAACAACGGCGGCAACACCTGAAGCGTACACCTTCAGGGGACATCACTTTGCTGTCCTGGTGGGGACGTTATGCTGGGCCAGCCTTAGACTCCTTCGCAGAGAAAAGAAGTCTGTAAGTCTGTCCCCCGCCTTTCTGGGCAGCTGGGGCTTCGTGACGACGTTTTGCTGGTGAGCTCAAGAAAGCAGCACTACCCTGAGCTGGGCTGGGCTCCGGAGGCTGGGGGCCGGAGCATCGCTCAGTACAAATGGGTGGTTCAGTGGTGATGAGAACGTTCTAAAGGATTTCAGGACTGAGCAAGTGAGCTCCTCACGCTCCAGAGCGGTGCTGTCAGCAACCCAACGGCACCACGAGCCCCGGAGCTCAGACGAGGAGCTCAGCACAGTCTCTCCTAGCCTCACTGTCTCCCCACGAGCGTCTCTGCTGCTTGCACCCGTGTTCCTGCATCCATGGTCCAGGCGGGAGCACCAGACCCTGCAGGTATCTCCCTCCCTCCCGCGGGGGGACCACGTGCGGGGCCAGTGCCAGCGTCACCAGCACCAGCCACGGCAGCAGAGCCACCGCAAAACCACAGAACCCAAACAATGGCTCGAGTGCTGGGGTCTTCCCATGTTTTCTCAGCTTTTGACAGCATTGGAGAGGTCTGGCTCCTTTCCATTGCTCTCTCAGCAGAGCAATCCTCTGTTCCTGCTTCACAGCCCTTCCTGCCATCACCTGGCTGCTATTCCCTCTTCCTCAATGCCCGTCTTTTCCATTTATTGCAGACAGAAATGTTTGCTTTTGACAGTATTTTCTACTACTCAAGGAAATGCTTTCAAGCAGCAGCTGAATTTTATTTACTATTTCCTTCCATTCATCTCCTGAAAGGCCCCGTTTGCCTGTTACTTTCCACAGCTCCCTTTCCATGGGCTGCCGCACGGAAATCTCAAGGTCTGCCCAGGACCCACCCTGCCCGGCCAAGGGCTCTCATCTCGGACAAGCCACACCAGCCACCAAGGTCTCTCCATCTCTGGGGTGGCCACCAGCCCCCGCAGAGGACAGCGCGTTGGCAGTCGGGGCACGCACACCCCGCAGTCCCCGGGTGACAACGAGACCGTTCTCACACTTTATGGGACTGGGGCAGCAGAAGAGCAGCAGCAGACGACACACACCAGGACCGACCAGACCCCTCCCGCTGAAAACCCGCCACAGACCCAGCCCTGGGCACGCTCTCCCTGCCGTACGTCGGTCAAACTGGCACCGGTTCGTATCGCCTGTGACGGGGACAAACGGGCAACCTCAGCCTTCAGAGGGGCACCTGCGTGACCTTTCCTTTTGAGGGGTAAGAAAGCACCAAAACGCATAAAACTGACCTGTCTGGGGGAGAGAACAGTACCGACACCACAGAATTCACAAAGGCATTCTCCTCCCTCTGCGCTCCCCAGGAGGTCGAATATCAGTTCGCCTCAGCCCTCCCAAATGATTCGTTTGACCTTCACAGCTTAATTGTAACAATAATATTTGTCCTTCTCTCGCAGCACCGATGATTGCTGTACTCATTGCACTGCGGCCCTACGGACGCTGCTCAGACACAAGGCAGGTATTTTCTCACCGGGTGCTGGCCAAGTGTTTGGAAATAACCTTTGGAACAGACAGTAACCACTGCACTGGAATCGCTTTTGTTCAGCCGCCAAGAAGTGTTATAAAGTTTTTTGGGGATTTGTTCCGAGCAGATTCCCCCCCAGTTCTAAAGGACATTTCCAAAGTCCTTTCTGCTGATCTTCCCTCCAGAAGGGCACCAGCGGGCACTCCGGGCTCGGCCGCACGAGAACCGCGTCTGGCACGGGTCCATCCTCCGCAGGGACCTCCCCGGACACCGCGAGGGTGGTGCAGCTGGGAGGTGACAGACCCCGCTGTCCCCGAGCCCCAGAGCACATCACTGGGCTCCCTGCAGTCAAGAAACTGAGAGCTGCTTTTGGGCTGTGGCTCCACGGAATTAGGTTTGAGACACTTTGACTGGTATTAAACACACAACAGACTACAACGAGTCAACATTAAAACTCTGCTTGCCTACAGGGTTCTTTTCCCGTTACCTTTTTGAAATTCCCTAGATGTTGCACCTTGGCAGACTTAAAAAGTTTTTGCTTCAAGGTAATTTCAAAGGAGGGCCTCTAAAAAGCTGTTTTCATTTTCTGCCAAATATTCCAGCCTTCTGAACACATGCTCCAGTTAAGTGATAGACGTAATGGATTTCTTAGGTTATTAATCACTGATGAATTGCCTTAAAAATAAATATTTATCTTTGTTTGGGAATTTTATTTTTCTGTTCTGATAGGGGATTAAAAATCTGCCTCGATGTTAATGTTCCAAATAACGTACAGTGTGCTTAAGTGAAAAATAATCCATTAATTCAACAAGACAGTCTGATAAAATGTTTTCATTATAAGATGCATACAGAATGATTTAAACATCTAATTAAATATTTCTCTTCCAGTCCAAGAGATATCTTCTTTCTAGACACTTAAGGCAGTTTAACAGATAAAAAGTGGAGTTTATTCGGTGATAACCGAGAAGATTAACGCCATTTCCTTGTAAAACCAACTCCCGTCCAGCTGCCCCGACCTCTGCGTCTCCCCTGCTGCCATCCCAACGTACCGGACCCAGCAGCTTCACTGGCCTCAGCAGGGCCTGACCATGGCCGAACGTCTGCTCCCCCCAGTAAAGAGAAGCATCAGAGCTGGGACCCACAGGACAGGGTGCCCTTGGTATGGGCACTTGCATTAAAACCAGACAAATAAAATCCCTCCTCACCACCGGGACTGCAGCCTACCGCAGTGCCGGGTCGGGGAAGCAGGAGCTCTGAATCTCGAGACCTCGGCTCAGTGGATGTATGCATGCAGCTACACACGGAAGTCTTCACAACTTTTTTTGCCTTTTTTATATTATTTGCAGTGGGTTTTGTTAAGTTTTTATCTCCCCAGTAAGCTTGGCATGCAATGCAATTCCCGCATTAGCAGGCTGGCAGGCAGCTTGTGCACCGTCTACAATTCCCTGCACCTCTTTTGTGTACACAAAGAATTAGAAGTTCTCTCCTTCAAAAGACTTATTTTTCTTCAGCAAAACCCAATTACAATATTAAGCCATAAATCCAGGGTCTTGTCGCTGTTTATTTATGGTAATTTTCATAAACAAATGGTTCCTGTCTTCTCTAAATTGATGGCACAAAATGAGCAAGTTTATCAAAGTCATCCCAAACTATCTAAAAATAATCACGGTTTTGTAAATCCCACTCAGGTGTGTAACTATCACAAATAATATTTCCCACATCAGTCACTTGAGCAGAACGGCGTTTCAGTGAAATTTTGGCTAGTAACGGATTGCTTTGGAAAACCACGGCTGCAACTCACAGGGATACAGGCGAGGTTACGGTTTATGGATCTCCACACTTCTCCCTCACATACCTGCCTGCCACATCGCCAAAGCTGGAAATTTAACCCCTGTGGCTGTATTCTGTCACAAACGAATCCTGTGGGTGGAAAGGGTTAACTTCCTACACCTTCCAGACCTGGATGGAAAAACGCGGGGGTAGCAAAGTCCAGAAATAACCATTCTCTGTTCTCTTTTGTGAGACAGAGCCCAGCACACAGCCACCAGCCCACACCGGCCCATCCTCCCGCCCATTGCATTCCCCAGGGCTCTTCAGCCCAACTCCTTCCACAGCCATCACTTCGGGTTTGAAAACCAGTTTATCACCAGAGTAAACTGCCACAGACCCACCGGGGAGCTACGGGCAGCTTTAGAGGGAAAGGTTCCCGCAGTTGTGAGAAGCAGATCTGTACATCGCAGTGAGGAGGCTCAGCGCTTTGTCACAGGCATCTACCAGCACAACGGGTTATTTCCCTGGACATACACCTGATCTGTGCTCATTAATGCCAATCTGCTTCGGCACATAACGTAGTTATAAATACAGCCCGAGCTCTGTTCATTCTCACAGCCCTCCGCTTCAAACTCCTCTTACATTTTTGTGTTTAAAACATCACTCTGAAGCCCCAGCCACCAAACATTAATCAGCCAGCCCTCTTCCAGAGCTCCATATCCCCTCTCCCCAGAAAGCCAGCTTTTTGCAGGCGGTTAGACTCATAAGCAGCTTTAAGTGACAACCCTTTGGAGCCAGAACAATGAATTAGAGCCTTTGTGCATCGCTAACAATTCAGAAATAAAATTACTCTTATTTATTTTGCCTAGCTAGTGTTTTGAAGGTCAGAGCGTTCCTTCGCAGGCTGCTGGGTATTTTACACTTCAATGGAAATAAAACTAGTCTGCAAGCACCTTAACGACAGTCTGCCAACTCCCTCCCCTTCCCATCCAATAACCGGGGGTGACCCATCATTCCTACTGAAATTATCAACTGATAAAAACGTGCAGGAGCCCCGAGAACAGCTTCTCAACACCATCCGCAGCAACTCGGAGCTGGGGATTCCTCTGCTCTGTCCCTTCCAGGTAAGAGAAGGAGCAAGAGCATCTCTGACACACCCAGGCACAGCAGCGCGAAGGCAGCAGCTCCCGCGCGGCCAGGGCAGGGGGCTCCTGGCTGTCCCCCCGCGATGCCCCAGCTCCCAGGGCAGGGCAGGGGGCTCCTGGCTGTCCCCCCGCGATGCCCCAGCTCCCAGGGCAGGGCAGGGGGCTCCTGGCTGTCCCCCCGACAGCAGCTCCTGCAATGCCCCAGCTCCCACCAGAGCAGATGTCAGGAAACGCTGGAGCTGTCCCAGCTCCAACATGGCAAATATTTGCTCACTTTGCAGATTTCATGAGCATGTGTGACTCAATATTGTTTTTTTATTTTCAGACAGCTGCAGCACACCTGACTCGCCATCTCCCCGCCCTGTCCTCTGCCCACAGTGACAGCTCATCCCTGCAGCCTCCGGGAGATGGTGACACTCCACAAGCGTGCAAGCCAGGAGGAGGGAGGTCGTAGCACCCGACAAACTCTCTGTATTGATGAGGAAAAACCGCTGCGGTAATTGGCTGGAACAACGAGACACAGCAGGGCCAAACGGAAGACGCAGGCACGTCTCACCCATTTCACCCCAAATCGTGGGGCTAACCCCCCGGCCTGGCTTCTTGCTGCAGCTTCTCTCTGCAGGGAGGTGACTGCGGGCAGGCTCTGCAACCTCCCTCGGCAGCACCTCGGCCCTTCCCAGCTCCCTCCACCCAGATACTCTGCAAGGACACGATGTTCCCTCCCACCCACCTTCCAAACCTTCTCCAGGTCTCCCAAGTGCTCTGAGCACTTCGAGCTGCCATCCTCCCCATCCTGCCCCAGGAAAGCAGCTCCCTCACACCCTCCCCTCATTTTCTGAAGCCGCTGCAGAATGCCAGGCCCTGGGGCAGACGCTCCCCTCGCAGCCGCTCCGGGCCACCCAACAGCGGAGGGAGCGGGGGCAGAGCACAGCACCCAGGCGGGACCCGGGGAGCCCCGGCCGCAGCGGGGAGCACGACTGTCCCGACGGGTCCTGTTCCTGCAGAGCACCAGCAGCCCCCGGAGGGTTCTTCGAGGCAGCAGCCACACGGGAACAGCCCTTTCCCAGCAGATTCTGCTATAAGAACATAAAGGCATACTGAGCTTTTACTGGGTTATGCTTCAATCTTTATTACAAAGTTTATCAATTATTAAATAATATTTATTTGAATTATTCAGCAACCTTCTCTTATTTAAACAGGCATTTGGTAGCAGGGAAACTGGAACAAACCATTTCAGTCCATAGCTCTATAATCTAAATCGATAGGCTGAGCAGAAATAAAAGTCTCATTTCACAGTTAAAATTCATTTGCTGGACTCATTTCATCTTCTAGATTTGTTTCTGCTCCTCAGGAACTGCCCGGGAAGGAATCAAAAAGCACCCTTTGGTGCTCGGTGCTTTCGGGGCACACGACACGGTCCCAGCGCGCGGCAGCACCCACAGAGGTGGGCAGGCAGCGACGGCAGCAGCCAGCGGGCACCCCGGGACCCCGGCAGCGGCTCTGCTCCTACCGCGGGGTCTGGGCAAAGCAGAGGCTGGAGGAGGAGGCGGCTCGTTCATCCCGGCCAGAGTCTGAACCTGCAAACCACAGCCCTGTTCTCACCCACACGCAGCCGCAGCCCCATCGAACTGAACCCGCGCACGCGGCCGCGCTCCTCAGCTCAAGGGCAAACGCCTCGATCGCTGCATCGCTGGTCTTGGGGACACTCGATCCTCTGTGCTCTGCACTGAGCTCATCCCACCCCACGTGCAGGGTGACTGAGGATCAGCCTGTGTAGGATCCTGACCAAAGACATTCTGTCCTCCTGGGCAGTATTTAAACCCCAGCAAATGAGTTTCATCAGGACACTTGCTGACAGCGTCCCCCAGGAAGGCCAGAGCTCCCACAGCACCCCCAAAGCAGGGCAGCGGGCGGGGGGTTTCTCAGGCCACTGGGGGGTTTGAGCGTGGGGCAATCTCACCCGCAAAGCGATCAAACCGCTTTAATTACCGCAGAACTGTTCACACACCGCAATAAAACAAACCTGTTAAAGCTGGACATCGATCATCGGAGCTAGGTCAATAAAACCGCGGACGCTGTGCCACGGCGCTCAGAACCAGAACCCTCCAGACCCAGACACGCTGGAAACAACCACCCGCCACACGCTCTGCAGGAAAACAGCTGTTCCTGGGAAAGACTGGAGGCTTTTGAGAACGGAATCACATCAGCAGCAGATTCATCGTTGCCTCATCGGGTGTCATCTCACCGCAGTTTTGAACACTGACCGGACACGCACAAGGGCACGCGACCATCAGCACAGCGATCACCAAGCTGCAGGGACATGGGTCTGGACCTGTCCAGGGGTTCCAGGTGACAACCCCCCTGCAATGACCCGATCCTCACAAGAGCATCACTCCGCTGAGGTCTGTGCGTCACCGAGCCCAGGCTCCTCCAGAGCCGGGCACCCAGCAGCGTCCCCGAGCAAAGGGCGACCGCTGACGGTCCAGCAGGTCAGGGGCACGCTGGGCATCCGGCGCTTTGAGGATAGTGACAAATGACACAAGTTACACCCACGCAGACCTACGCCCCAGGCAGAGTAAGCAGGGGGTTTGCATTCTTTTCCATTTTCATCCATTGCTCACAACTGAAAAATGTGTGGGTTTGAGATTTCCTTTGAACTACAGAGACTTGCAGCAGCACCAGGAAAAGGAACCATGAAAGCCTCAGATAGCTCTGGAAGCTGGAGCTTTAAGAAGAAACACCAAGTATTGCAAGATTGTTAATAACAATTCCAAGACATGGCAGCACAACGGCTTTGATGAATTCCTGTTCTCAGAACCGAGCCCTAAGTGCATCCTTCACCAGGTGCTCACCCTGAGACAGGGAGTCACAGCCAGGCGCCAGCATCCCAGCTCTCCCAAACCACCTCCACCTTTTACCCCTTTCAGTCTCTTCAGAGACAGAAGTCTTCCTTTTGAGAAGAACTTCAGTTTATTTTCAGCACGTGTTCCCAGGACCAAAACGCGTGGACAGGGTTAAGAAAAAAAAAAGAAATAACGCTCCTCTAATAAAACCTATGTAAGATAATACAATTTTTATAATGTACAAAAATAACAATAAAGATTCAAGCTTTTGTAGAAATCAATGAATCTCCTATTTCAAAAGCTTTTGTGCAAACAATATTTTCTTGAACTAATAGACTATATTGAACTGAAAATTTTAACTTTAATATAATTGCATCAATAGAGCTGTCACATTCCTCCAAACAGCTACTCTGAAGATGAGATTTTAAAGCACGGTTCATAAATATAGGAACAGAGAACAAAATAGCTGCTTTTTTGATAATTAAACAGTTAGCAGCTAAATTGCATTGTAATTGATCGGAAAATTGCTTTTTTAATGAGATTTAGTCACTAGGAAATGGCTTTTTTCTTCAATATGCCCAATGTGCGCTGGGTCATTTAAACAGCAAATTGCCTCTCCAGCCTCCTGGTCTGACAGCCCAGGTGCAACTTCTGCAGGAAAAGGTGCATCACCCCAGAGACAGCCTCAGCCCCCCAGGGCCCCCAGCGACTCTGGGCACCAGGCACCCGAAGAGGGCAGGCACGGGTCTGCGCACAGCGAGAGCAGATGCCGGAGCTTGCCCACCCAGAAAATACGACGCACCCCCTGCAAGCTCTGCCCTGGGCCGACGCTCAGCCCCCCAGCAGCAGAGGTGCCGCCCGGCTGGGGAGGGTGCGGCGGGTGCAGCAGAACAAGTCGGGAGGAACAACCCCCTCCCAGCTGAAATCAGCAGCAGAGACCCTCAACTTCAGATTCCACGCTCTTTTGCTGCAAGACTGGGTAAGCTCCCTTCCGGACGGCAGTGCTGCGGTCCCCAAAACCAACCCGCGCGGTGCGATGCGGAGCGCAGGCGGATGGCACCACCAGCCCCCCGCCCACCCCCTCGGGGCACCGGCAGACCCACCTGCCCACTTTAGCTCTCCTCTATCGTCCCCAGCTTCCTCAAAGCTCAGCAAGCGATGCTCAGAGTCAGAAACTGATATCACGGTTTGTTAATGTCGTAACTCACAGAAGTTCCTTTACACAAGCCTTTGCACAAAATAAAGACAATCCTCCCTCAAAAAGCCTGCACAACGTACACAGACAAAGTACGGGAGGAAGTACGGAATTATCTTTTTAAAGATGTATTACTTCAGACCTCAGATACTGCTATGACTAGTAAGGTTAAAAAAAAAGACTAGCTTTTCTTCAAAACTAGAAAGGCTTTGAAAATTATTGTTTTAAGGATATACTCATGAAAAAGTGCAAAAGAAATATTGCCCAGCTGTGTGAAGAGCACTAGAGAAGTATGTATTGAAAATAAATTATAAATTGACAACCCTTCAGTTAAAAGAATTTTCCAAATGCTTCAGGAACAAAAGATTTCAATGAATCCTGATTATTGTGAACAACTTATTATGTAAAACAAATGCAGCATACAGTTAAGTCAGATTTGTATTGTTTAGTTTCCAAGATCTCTATAGATGTGACTTGGATTGCAATATAAACAGCAGTGATTGCAATCATTTGCTGCTACCATAGCAACAGACAAAATTAAAAGAGCAAACTATAAAGCTGAAGCGGCATCATAGTTGTAGCTTCTAATTGCATGACAGTAAAATCATGTGCATGGGACGGCAGCAGGACTTGCAGACCCCCCGGAGCAGGTTTGCTTGCAGAGATCAAAGTCATTTAGTTCAGGTTCTGACATCAAGGACCAGCATCAGCTCTCGTGTTTCTACCAGTTCTCTCTCTCTGTGTGTCACTGTCTCTACAGTTTTAAATGTCTGGGGAAAGGGGACAGACTTAAAAACAAGACTTCAAAGCAGCCTCATGGAGATTTGGGGCATTTCTCCACCCTTCAGGTCTCAGCTTTGGAGCTCAGCTGTGACCATTGCTCACCAGTTGCAACCTGGATTTAAGGAAATGCCAGAGAACAGATTCCTCCCCCCCACCAATAAAAAAGGGGAAAAAACATTAAAAATGTGTTGTCATGGCCTAATCTTGCAGCACAAGATGTAAATGCACTAAAATAATATCCACCACCGGAGTTTTCAATCAAAAAGCATGAAAATCTAGTTCCTGTAAAATGCTCTGAGTAAGGTCATATTTTAAGCATTTTTCACCCTGTTTTCTGCCTTTGGCATAGAAGAGATGAGCTGAAAGCCTGGATCTGATGGTTCTCGACTGACCTTGGAAAACACACAAGAGATTGGAGCCTCTCAGCTCCAGGTCTCTGCAAGAGGTAGAAAAACATTCTCCTCTTCCCACCTTCTTCCTGCCTTGGGTATTTGGACAAGCTCTCCAGAGCATCACCTTCCACTCCTGAACACCACGGGGCCACCAGCACCGCTGGGGAAAGGTAAAATATTCATCCAAATAATAAACAAAAATTCACCGTCTTCAGTCAGGCTTCCAGAGCCTGAGACATGTGCTTCGAGGAGCCAGTTGCCCCAGCTACGCACAGAGATAACGCCGGCAGAACGGAAAGGGGGGAGCAGGCAGTGCTGAAAGCATTTCACTGAAGGGTTCAATCCAGCTAACTCAAGAGCATCTTTGAAAAACTGAGTCTTGGAAGCAGAGGCTGAAGGTGGAGCTTAGATCTTTAAGCACGCTTGTAATCAGGCGTCAAAACTATTTAACATTGCCAGTGCCAGATAGGGCAGAAAATCTGTATTAGCAGCACAAAGATATTTAATGACACATTATCGACCTCTGCTGAGTGTCAAGCTGTGGAAATTCAAAGACCTTCTCTGTGCTGTAAAGGGCAACTATAAAGTGAACTCTTACACTTCAATTAATTTAATGGCAATTTCCTTTATCAGCTGTCTGCTGGAGAAGAAACAGGGGCCAAGGGCTGAGCTGGCCCATCCTGATGGAGACGAGGCACTTGGCCACGTTAAGTGTCAGAAAGCTGAATTTGATCCATAATTGTCACACTCACCCAGCTCTCAAGAACTGGCGGGGACCAGATTTGTGAATCCATCACCTCAAAGAAAACCTGACCTGTGAACGCGCTTTATTAAAGCTCAGTAGGTAAATTCTTGGCCGATGGGGCAGACAGAGCTTTATCTCAGAGCCCTCAAACGCTTGCAAAGCAGAGTCCAGCTCTATCCGCACACCAGAGTGGGGTGCTGCCTTAATCCAGGGGACAGCAAGTGTCCCAGCAGCATCAGTGGCCCCACGGCCAGCGTGACCACGCTCCTGCCACTGGGGGGGCTGACCCACAGCACAGACCCCTCCTCCGGCGAGGGGCTTTTCCAGGGAATACACTCACACACACACCTCCACCAGCATTTCTGGAGGTGGTGGGGCAGGACACCCCCTGCCCCAGGCACCGCTGTGCTGAGCTTCCAGTTCTGATCTGAACGAGCAAATAACGTTTTCCAAAATTAAACTACAGCACCTCAAACTCCAGCCCTTTTCTCTTCCCTAACCCTCGTTACAATGACACTGGAGGAAAATCACACTGCCTAAAGGTACCCCAGCCATGAGTGACAGCGGACACAGTAATGCTCATCATTACCATATTCATAAGTAAATTTTCATGATAATTAACAAAGACAACTGTCATCTTTTGTTCTGATTACCCAAAGATATGCTAAAAGTGGGTTTGCATAATTAATTACCAAATGTAAGGTTCCTTACAAATCCCTGGAGGTTAGTTCAGGGAGTTTCAAGGAAGTCATCTCCATAATAAACATTATCTGTCACTTCTTAGCCTATAAATTAATTATGGTGACGTAAGGAGAAACACAGCTTGAGCATCAAGCGGAAGATAAAGCCCAGGAATTATTGTTAGCAATGGAAAAGCAACTTACAGGAAGGTGAGAAGCCTCTTTGCCAATTTACTGGATCTCTGCGAGGCCACGCGGCGGCTGGCCCCCGGAGCCGCGGCAGCACTTGGCCGCGCTGCAGGAGCAGCACCTTCGGACAGAAGCGTTTTTACAGAGTCCTTGGTACAAGCTAAACACCAGGTGCCCGTGAAGGGTTTTGTTAAATCTGATCTGCACGGGGATGCAATGACAGTCATCTGTCCTTTCTTTCCTGAGGAAATCATCATCCTGCAACAAATTATTGGTTCAAACTCCTGGACAAAGCTCTGGGACCGTTTCCATCTCTCCAGACTCTCAGACATGTTACAAATGTCGATGCCCCAGCAGCTTCCTCCATGGCAGCGTCTGCAGCGTCTCCCGGGTTAGGACTCACCCACCTCCCTGGCTGGGACAACCACAGCCCACAGCCCCGCGTGAGCAAACATTGCGCTGCCCATCACCACAGCCTGCTACGAAACTGTGCAACCCAGCGAGGGGAGGATAATGTTAAACCCAACAGATTGTTTCACAGAGGGACAAAGTGGCAAGGTTCACGTAAGGCAAAACAGAAATGGGCGTGAAGTTTCTTTTCAGAAATTAACTGATGAGGAAGCTCTAGCATTTTACACCTCTACTACAACTGGAAGCACGGAGCTGTGAAATAAACCCCACAGACAGTGTGAGAGGACAAAGGAGTTATCCCTACATTTCAAATGATAATTAACGAAGAAAAGCAGAAGAGGTGGCCTCTTCATCTGCCCTATTCCTGCACAGGCTCCTTCATAAAGGAGGAGGTCCCCCACACTGAGTCAAAATATAAACTACAAATGTGAATAAACTCCCTGGAACTAACTGCAACTGGAATATTACTATTTCTTTGACTTTTAAAATAAAATTTTAAAGTATATAAAGAAGATCCAATTACAAATCTTATAATAAAATATGCATGCATAAAGGTATGTCATAACCCAGCATAAAGCAGATTTATTCCAACATTTTAAAGTTCAAGCTCTCAGTAGGGAAACATAGTGAAAGCTCAGGCTTTTGAAGAATTAAATCTCTTTCCAGTGTTTCTACCCCAGCCATGGACACTTTAATAACATCCACAATACTGAAGTACAAAATCTCCACAAAAAATGAGCCACTTGATATTGTTCATTTTATTTTAAAGTCTCTGTGACATTATTTGCATACTTCCATATATTTTTCTATTTGTTAATGCCATAAAAATAAATGCTAAAATAAGAATATATTTGCCATTCATCAATTTTTAGTGCAGTTTATGGCTTCTCCAACCAAATATCCAATATGGGATTTATTTTTATGTGTTATGATGTGTGTTTACATTTATCTGCTTGATATTGCAAGAAAAAGAATGTGCAGGCAACTCACTTTAAAATCCTGTTTTGTCACATTTCACTGCCCTCTCCAGACTGGAAATACACGCCTATAGGTTTTGATATCTCAGAAAATACGCTTATACATAAATCATATTTTCACAATGCATCAGTGATTGAGAAAGTAATTTAAGGAAGCTTAATTGGTATTTTAAATGAAGCGTCTTCTGCAGCAGCCATCCAGCGCCCTCGTGCCTCGCCAGAGCAGAGCAGCACAGCGTGCGCACGTGGAGCTCCGCAGGCACCAAAGCCGGGATGTCACCGGCACCGTCCCATCCTCCCCACACACCTCTAGCCAGGGCAGCACCAATCAACAGGTCACAGAAAGACATAAGCTCCCGATTCAAAAATTACAGCGGAGAAAACTTGGGCAGCGCACGGTCTGAATTCATGCAAATGCTGGAAACCTCTCCAGGGACAGCTCCCGGGAGCAAACCCCGCTCAGCCCTCCAGGGTCTCCCGGCCTCCCCACCGGACAGCTCGGTGCACGCGGCGGCACCCCCCGGGCACCGAACATTCCCGGTGCCCGAAGCTGCTTTCCCGAATCGGTGCAGGCACGTGCGAGACGGCCCGGCGGGAATCTGAGTTTTCACCTAAAGAGACACTGTGCAGAGCCCCGCTTCGCACCGCAGCTTTCTATTGCTCACGAAATAAACTCTCGAACTGCCAAAGCCAGCTCTACCGCCACCGAGACCCTCCCGACCCTCCTGTGCGCTGGGGGGACCCCAGCCCCCTGCACCCGAGCGCCCGCCGCCCCGTCTCCGTCCCGCTCACCTCCAGGTCCCGGCGGCTCGGGGACGGGGCTGGGGCCGGTGACCGCCCGTGACCCCGCGGGACCCCCGCGCGCGCCTCCATCCCGGCGCCGCGCAGCACGTGCCGCCGCCGCGAGCC